>OX235267.1:23667848-23670348 GCA_944472135.2 Trichobilharzia regenti
TGCACCACTGCTGCATTTGTCACCCATCAGGGTAGAGTTCATTGACAGCAGGTGGCCTGAACACTAGAAAATTCCACCTCCATTTCCTTGTATTCGTCCCCTTACACCTCACATCTCATTCATCCAATACTCCTCAGCCTCCTCTTCACCAACACACCACCCACACCACAAACACCAACATCATCATCATCATCATCATCATCATCATGCAACGTCATTTCAGTCATCTTCAAGCCTTCCACTCCTCCCATTCTCCATCCTTCTCCTAATCGTCGTCTTCCTATTCTCCTATCCACTCCCACTCTCCATGTCACATAAGCTCACTGGACAATGCACACGGTGATACTCATACTGCATTACTGACTGAACGATATTCCGAGCACAAGCTATCGTTGCCAATCAATCACCACGTGAATCTCCTACATATCGGTGTCAGTCAAAATTGCATGTGAGTCAGTGTCAGTGTCAGTATCAGTTTGAGTGTCAGTGTGAGTTTGATTGTAATGGTCGGTGTGTTTGTGTTGATTTGTGAGGGTGTATGTGTAAGTGTGTGTCGTCAGAGGGAACTGTGTGGTCACGGCGACGATGAGTGTGTGTGTGTGTGTGTGTGAGAGAGAGAGGGTTGCGTTCAAAAGTGCGCGATGAGCAGACACTGACTTCCACCGCACACGCACACACACGAGGACGCCCGACGTGGGGCTCGAACCCACGACCCTGAGATTAAGAGTCTCATGCTCTACCGACTGAGCTAGCCGGGCCCGTCTGTCACGCAACACAAACACATCCATCAATTACACATCTCACAATTACCCATATCCCACACTCACACAGATCGTCGTGCATGTACACTACACATCCTCCTTTCAATCCTCATATCATCCCGTCACCACCACCAATCACCCATGGCGACGGTGATTCTCTGCACAGTGCACATCTCTCATCCACACGTGTCGTCAGTGCACCAACTATCAATCAGTGCTGCGTCTTTCATCTCTGCACTCGATGCAGGCAGAGATGTGACAGCCGTAGCCTCACTCCACCGACCACTTCACCACTCCAATCACTCCCTCACAGACATCACAGTGCCATGGCCACCTGTCTGTGACAAGCCATCGAGTCAGTGTGACGACACACTGGAAGACACAATTCAATCTCCACCAATATATGTATGTGTGTATGGACATAGAAGTGGTTATATATAACCCTGTGTGTGTGTGTGTGTGTGTGTCTGTATCTATATCTCTCTCTATATATATGAATGTATTTGTATATATTCCCTCTTGTTAGACGTCACTCTCCACTCTTCATTCGTGTCCACGTGTGTCTGTGAGTCTGAGTCAGTCTGTGTCTTGTGGTTTGAGTTTTCGAGCGTGAGTATGGTGGCTGTCGTGGGTTCGTAGGGTGCACAGAGTAAGCCGTTTACTTGACCAACTGGTCACATGACTGAATCAGTGCCATCAGTGTCGTCCGATTTACGAGTGCACCACTGCTGCATTTGTCACCCATCAGGGTAGAGTTCATTGACAGCAGGTGGCCTGAACACTAGAAAATTCCACCTCCATTTCCTTGTATTCGTCCCCTTACACCTCACATCTCATTCATCCAATACACCTCAGCCTCCTCTTCACCAACACACCACCCACACCACAAACACCAACATCATCACATCATCATCATCATCATCATCATGCAACGTCATTTCAGTCATCTTCAAGCCTTCCACTCCTCCCATTCTCCATCCTTCTCCTAATCGTCGTCTTCCTATTCTCCTATCCACTCCCACTCTCCATGTCACATAAGCTCACTGGACAATGCACACGGTGATACTCATACTGCATTACTGACTGAACGATATTCCGAGCACAAGCTATCGTTGCCAATCAATCACCACGTGAATCTCCTACATATCGGTGTCAGTCAAAATTGCATGTGAGTCAGTGTCAGTGTCAGTATCAGTTTGAGTGTCAGTGTGAGTTTGATTGTAATGGTCGGTGTGTTTGTGTTGATTTGTGAGGGTGTATGTGTAAGTGTGTGTCGTCAGAGGGAACTGTGTGGTCACGGCGACGATGAGTGTGTGTGTGTGTGTGTGTGAGAGAGAGAGAGAGGGTTGCGTTCAAAAGTGCGCGATGAGCAGACACTGACTTCCACCGCACACGCACACACACGAGGACGCCCGACGTGGGGCTCGAACCCACGACCCTGAGATTAAGAGTCTCATGCTCTACCGACTGAGCTAGCCGGGCCCGTCTGTCACGCAACACAAACACATCCATCAATTACACATCTCACAATTACCCATATCCCACACTCACACAGATCGTCGTGCATGTACACTACACATCCTCCTTTCAATCCTCATATCATCCCGTCACCACCACCAATCACCCATGGCGACGGTGATTCTCTGCACAGTGCACATCTCTCATCCACACGTGTCGTCAGTGCACCAACTATCAATCAGTGCTGCGTCTTTCATCTCTGCACTCGATGCAGGCAGAGA
>OX235267.1:24285348-24542691 GCA_944472135.2 Trichobilharzia regenti
AGGACTCCTCAGCTAGTGAGCATCAGGTTAATTTTCAAATATTGGTTTAGTAGAGATTTTTGTTTGATTGACTGGAGCTCGCCTTCTAACCAGGATGTCCTGGTTTCGAACCATGGCGGTGGGTGCGTACTTATAAAGAGTCCCAAACAAGGACGAAACAGCTATCCAGTATTCCCAGGTTTTCCAGTTGTTCTCAAACTGATATCAACTCATGATGAAATCCTCCATGCAATCAAACAAAAATCCCTAGAAGACCAATACTTGAAAATCATGGTGTGTTTACAGAAGAAAATAATATTTCCTTTTTACAAGCCGTAGCATCTTCAAAATGATCCCTATAATCGATCTATTTCAGTCTGTTTGGTACCTCCATGTTTTTTCGCAATAGCTGTGGCTCACACAGTGTGGTACATGAAAAATCTGTTCTGGGCGGCTGAGTGCTTTAAAAAATGAATAATGTTTCAGTTAAGGTGTAGGAGCTTGCCTTGTATCCGGAAGGTCTTGGATTCGAACCCCAGAGGGTGCGTACTGCTGATGATTCCCAAACTAGGATGGAACAGGTGTCCAGTGCTCCCTGGTTTTCAATGGTTCTCTAACTGATATCAATCCGTGATCAACTCGTAAAAACAAAACTAATTCTTAAAAACCAACTATAGAAAAATAAGGTGTTAAACTTTGAATTTCTACCAGGATATGTGGAGGTAAATTATTCATCATCAAAATATGCATGGGATAAGCCGGTACACCCATTCGCCTGCCAACGCGTCGGTGCTTCAGTAGTAAAATACTCATCCACCACTGATGTGGTCTGGAGTTCAACACCTGGCAGACGCTCTCCTAAATCTTGCTTAGTCAGAAATAAACCTGATAAAGGGGGAGGGTTGGACGTGAGGCAAGCAACTCCACTTTATAAGAAATAAACACCACTGCTACTGAAGCTGAAAGGTTCCAGCTTGAAGTCCTATGTGGAGGAATGGAGCGAACCTGCCAGTATCATATTCTACAATGAAACTGACATGTATTCAGTGAAATAAAGCAAAACAGTAAAGCGCTTTCATTCCATGTCACATAAGTGTTTATTGATGGTAAATTAAAGAGGCTGAGTCAGTCAGTATGAAGAGGCTTTTATTGCTCTGAAATGATGAGTGTAGCATAGAAAATGAGTAAGTATCTTGATTTAAAATAGTTTTTGGATCATTTAAAAATATTATGCCGTCCAAAAATGTTTACGTTTTACACATATTGTCATTCCGACGATTTGTCAACACACAATAGATATGATCACATAGAAGAATTTTTTAAGAGCCTTCTGTAACAGTGTTGTATGTTAGAATCAAAATAAATTGAAATTCACGCCAATTTAGTATTACTGTAACGAGAGAAGACGAGAGGCTTGGTAACGGAATGCCTATTTACAATTTGATATATATATGTATATATACATATAGGGAAATTATGGACACCTCAGCTGAAAAACGTCATTTGCACAGATCTTCTGTGTTGTGCTATTTCTGATCTTCACGTTGTGTTTCTCTGTCCTTTCTTTGTGCCTCTCATGTTTTGCCAAGATATTGGTTCATTTCCTGTCTTTGATATCGAATCCATCTCTTCTCTATTTGCTATTTTTGTGCCAATGAATGTTTCTTTGCATACTGCTGATAAATCTTGTCAGTAGACAAAAGCCACATTATCACCTACAGTTGAAAATAAATATTTTTTGCATTTCTGAAGCAAGAAAGTACTCTTGTTTATCAGGAAAGTCGAATTTTTTAAAATACACATGTTTCCCTTGAGAAAGTCTGACGCAACAAGATAAATTCTCCGAATCGACACTTTCATGATATCGGGCACTGGGAAGTAACCAGTGTCGCGTGTCTAGTCCTTAGTGTTCGTGCCGAGTAAATCTCATAAATCAAGTTTTTATTTTCTGAATGCAGCTTGATTCCACACCGTATTTTTTGGTATAGGTATGGGATTTTTAGCATGTGATATCGGTAGCCAAAATTTTTCAGGCCGACCAGAGATATCAGGAGAGCGTTGGCAGGTGATCGAACCTCAGATCATATGCTTGGTCGGCGACAGTCTTAACCACTGTGTGGCCGACGCACATGTGACCACTAACCTGTGCAACTGGAAATCGTAGTGGAATATGAAACTGTGTTAACTGGTTGGTTGCAATCGTTAGGATACCCTGAACTAGAGACATGTCATTAGTTACTCCCCAGTAATCACTTGGTGTATTCATAAACGTCCTACAGGGGCCACGTTTCTGATTATAGTACTGAGTGGTATCGGTTCAAATTTCCGGGAGGCGTTAGTCCCTTTCTGGTCGCAGATAAGACTTGAAAGTGAGTGTCAATAGAAAAGAAACGTAGGTCTAGCGATTCCTGAGGACTGCCTCCTATCGCCTAAGAATGTCAAATTATTTCATAGGTTTCCATGTGTTCCAGACTGCCTTAAGTTTTAATGACTGCAATGTAATAAAAGCAACCTACTTTAAGTTTCTTTTACATGATCGCAAGAGGAGTTTCCAACCAGACTTATCAATGCCGGAAGAAAGTGATTAGTATCATACTGACTCAGCAGTTAAGTTTTGACTTAGTTTTTAAGTTGATTTCATAATTCCAGAACATACCCACCTAGTGATTTTAGTATTGCGAACTCTGAGTGCTACGTCATATTTTGAGTTAATATGAATTTACGGAAAATTCCCATTGTAACATAACGAAAATCAAAACAAGTGATTCAGCGAAGAGACTCTTTTCGACGAATTTATCATCAAGCTGTACAATCGTATTTATAAGGATTTTAAGAAGTTATATCCGGTGAGGGAATCAAATCATAGGTGTGAATGCATAAAATAATGATAATGGTATGAAATGCAATTAAAACTAAATTGTTTGTGATTATAGTTTTTTTCTAATTTTTGATTACAGCTTGATTCCACACTGTATTTTTGGTACAAGTATGGAATTTTCTGCATGTGGTACCGGTAGCCCAAATTTTGCAGGCCGACCACAGATATCGGGTGTGCGTCGGCAGGGAATCAAACCTTGGACTATGTGCATGGTCGGCGAGAGTCCTAACCACTGTGCCACCGACGAACATGTCAAGTGGCAAAGGAAATTAATGTCATATGTAGAATAATTCATAGGATGGTTAGAACTTGAAAATGGGTGTGCAATCATAGGATTAGTAGATAAATCGAATAAAATAAAAACGTTAAGTAACATTGTGTGAAATTTGATAGCATAGAATTTATCGTTGTAAAGAAGAATTGATTTAGAATGACAAGTGGAACAAGTGAAATAATACCGGGGACAGTTCAAAGTGAGAGTAGTAACAGTAACAATTGACGTAATAAGGAAGAGGCTACAAAATGAATAGACAAAATGAAAAATGAAGAATTGGTAGAGCCAAAATATGATTGGGGATTATCATATTTTAGCATAGAGGGATTAAGACCATGAAAGTTGGAGGGGTTGAACGAACTTTTGCTGTACACAGAGATCTGGCTTTTCTGTTTCGACAGCCAAAGCTTCAGCAATACAGATGGGTCGGGTACTTAGGAATTTGGGTGGATTGATCTTTGCCTTGTAGATAACTTTAAAGGCAGAGGCTATAGAGATAGGGTGATCATTATCGACCAGATGTTCAATGATCGCGCTTCTTATTGCTCCACTTCCACCTTTTCGTAGCCATGCAGGATAATGTTCTTGCACCCTCTTGGACAAAACTCGAGTCGAACGACCGATGTACCTAGCTCCATAAGAGCAGGTGAATTGATAAACAAACATAGAGTTGGTCAACAGCGGGATCTTGTCCTTCAGGTTATTGAACAATAATGGCCGACTAGTAAAGGCTATTCTCAGAGATGCAGCAGGGAATGTTCTTTTCAGGGACTGTGATAACCTGGGTTTCATTCATTAAAATTTTCCGTATATAAGATATAGGCACCCCATCATTTCGATTGTACGCGTTTGGTGTTGATTGGCTGAATAAAGCACTTGGTGATTAACCTGTCTCTCCCCCTAATTACACTACTTTTCATTGCATTCACACTGAACCACTCTACTGTTTGATTAAGTGACTGTGTTGTAATGACGGATGCTTTTCGAGACAAATAGAACAAAGTAGGTGATCCACTTCTCAACATGGGGATTAGGCTCTAACGAAATAAAAGTGCTAGAAAAATTACTGTACAATAAGGTAAATGTTGATAAATTAAAATTTGAGAATATCTTCCCTAATGTGGAGACAGCATCAATCTAGACTGATAAAATAACTGCTAAACAGCTCAGAGAACTGTTGCTGAAATGCCAGGACAATTAAAGAACGAACCTATCACAACCACATATGACCACACTCCATAAAAATGAACACCACTGCTACTGAAACTGTAAAACTCAAGTTTGAAGCTCTACTTTCCCTTCAGAAGGCAAAGGAAGCAAGAAGAATTTTATTCCACTATTAGTATCCATTCCCTCGAAATGCCACCTTCTGATATCTGATAAAGCTAACAGACAAAATACGACATCAAATACTAAAATTCCTTCAATGCAGTTGCCACATTAAACTCAAAAGAGAGTCAGTATTTGTCATATAAATAGTTGATTGAAAACAAGAGTACTCTGAATGACTCACTGAACGAGGAAGTGTCAAGACCGTGTAGTTTTTGTTTTTTGAAGCAAAGCACACACAGGGAAGCTATGCGATTTCAACTGAAGACCTATGTTTTAATGCATGTTAATAAGCCATCCAAATGAACTAGAATTCGGAAACATTTATTCCGACTTATTTAAGCGATCTAGAAACATGTCCTGAGTCGTTTATCAACCTGGAAACAAGTATATATATATATATAATACTCGCTAGTGACTTGTTACAGGATGGAGATGCTTGGAGTTCTAGTGAGAACTCGTGACCAGTGAGGTCCAGCCAGTCGGGAGTGAGGATGGATTTCTCGCCGATGATATTGGTTGGTGCCAGTCGCGCTAAAATCACGAATAGGTAGAAGTTAGAATTCATAGAATGGCCATTGAATTGGGTCCCAGTGGCTGAATGTTATACGAGCTTGCCTTGAAACGAGAAGGTCGTGGGTCCGAACTCCCGTGGATGCATAGTGCCAGTGATTTTCAAACTAGGATTAAGCAGCTGTCCAGTACTCCGGTGGTGGTTTTCAATGGTTCTCTAAATGATATCAATCCGTGGTCAAATTCGAAAAACAAGTCAAATCCTTACAAACCAACTCTTAAAAATATATATGTGTGAACGGTAAAGTTCTCGAGCTTAGGAATACAATCATTAGTGAAGATCAGATAGGGAAAGTAATTGGAGCATTCCCCAAATATACGGCTGACCAATTATCTGAAACCTCTTCAAACACGAAAATCTCCGTACAAACAAAAATCAAGTTTTGATGACGAAAGCACGTGTTGATGCCCACAAACATTATCCTCCAGATTAAAACTGATGTAGCTTGAATTATCAGTTTGAATGCCTGTGAAATGAATAGTAGCTAAGAAATTCCACATATATCTCTTAATGATGAGACAAAATTTGCAAAATCCAAACCTCCAAATACCAAAACTATAATACAAATATCATAATAATAAGTCTTCAAATGGTCCTTAAAGTCGTCGTCTATTGATTCGCATATAGGAAAAGTGACAATCTCACAAACAAATGAAGAAAATCAATTAAAATTAGCTATACTAACACGTCTGTAATCATATTTAATTGACAGAAATACTCTGAATTGAAAGGGAGATCTTGTATGCAACACAGCTTGGGCTTGAGACACTCCAGTCATTGTTGTGAGATTCTGTCGAATGAGATAAATGATCAGACATCAACTTCACCTCAATCACTGAAGTTTTCTATCGGTTCTTATGTGTTCATTCCCTATTATCACAGTAAATACCAAGTCAGACCATCTAATCAATATATTAAAAAATATGGAATGAAATAAGGAAAGTGAATGATCAATTATTGTTGATGTTATCCAAAATGACCAGATTTTTGATTGATTACCGCTTCGATTTTCACCCAACGAACTCCGTTTCGAGAATCATTTCAGTCAAAATTATGTACAATTTGTCACGTGAACTCCTTCTATATTTTACCGTTTGAAGTTACATTGAAACCAGTAGAATAAATGGAAATTTATTAGGATTTCTGAGTATTGATCAAAAACTTCAGAAATAAGGATAACGTGGACGAACAATTGTCGCCTTGTAACTAATTATCAAGAAAGAGGATTTATTAATGCAATGGCCGATGTTAACAAGATGTTCGATTATTGCGCTTCTCGTAATATCCACTTCCACGTCTTCGTAACCACGTAGGGTGATGTTCTTCCACTTTGCTGGACAAAACCTACACTGAAAGACTGATATATCATAATGAAACTCCAGCATCAATAAAAAAAATTTCGTTTCTCTGGATTTCAGTATGTGGATTGCTCAATATTCCTGATGAACAAGAAACTCTTCGAAGCTCTAGGCAACTAAGTCAACAATCATGGGACAAGAAAAGTATCTTTTTCAGTAAATTAACGAACAAAAAGATTGAAATGTCAGTATGAAACAAATCAAGGTGAACTGGTTCCAACTCTTCATTGGTATGAGAACTGAAACAGATTGGCTAAAATATATGTTAAATGCGTAACATAACTAACATATGGTGAGGGAATACCATCCTCTTCAGTGTAACGGATGAATTCTACCATTAGCCATTAGTAAATATTAGTTTAGCAGGATATCACACTAGTTACCACTGGAAATCTGGCATGTTTCTCTGGATTACTCTTCATGTAAAGGAAGTCGTCTCTTTTACTTATCTGCGCAGCATCTTTTCAAATACAGGCCATAAAGATGAGGATATCACCGCTGAATGCTATCACATATCGTGAATCACCTTAAACAACCGGCGCTTTGTGTGCAGAAAAAGCAAGTCCAGCCAATACCATTGTCATGGCCGGCTTTTAGTGGAGACTATAAATTCATGAGTTTGTATTATTATCTTTCCTAATTTTTCTGATATTTAGTGTATTGTTATGTTGATGTTATCGAACTGTAATCCGCTGTTATTATTATTATTGATTCAACGCTATTTGAATATTATTGTTGCTAATAATACCAATTCATTCACTATTATGTATATATAGCTGTAGAACCTGATGACGAAACTGTCAAAAAGAATAGTCTTTGCTCAGTAACCACTTTTTATAAGGATGAGTGTAAGTGATTTCATTTATGTAGGTTTATGGTAAATTTTGAAATACAAGGAACTGCTGCTTTTAATACTTTTATTAATTTTTCTTTATGGTTAGTCTTAAGTTAATGAATCGAACATTTGAAGGAAGTATGCAGTTACTTTTTCATAAAAAAATCAACGACACTTATGCACCTCAGTGTATTTCTTCAAGCCAAAGTTAAGGTAGGCTTATAAGAAATGCCAAACACTTTCAGAATTATATCTATTAATTTTTTTCATTTTTCCCTTGGGTTCCAGGTGGAACATAGGGTTTCAACCGGACATCTCCATTTCATTCTGTCCTCTGGAGTGTGTCCTAGCTGTCTCCATGATTGCTCCCTCCTTTTCACACGATCTCCTCCATGTCACCCTCTGACCTATGCTCAACCCGTCGTTTACCTTGCTGGTTCTACTGTAGACTCTGGTGAGTGATTTCACTCAAAGGCCTCCGCAGCATGTGTTCAATCCATCTCCATATTCTTCGGCATATTTGTTAAGCGATAGATTATTGGCTGGTTTGTCACCAGATTAGCTTATTGCTTAGGGCCGGCTGATAAACTAGGCGAGGCTAAATTACTTCAGTAAAGCCTATCAACTCATAGTATTGATGATTAACTTAAAACAATACATATCCATGCTCTGTGTCTCTAGGGATCTGATTGATTTCAAGGTGGATCTCATCAGAAGCCGATATCAATTAAAGAACTTACTGACAACTGCACAGTACTGCACGACTGCTTCATGAAACTTTAGAATTCCTCAGCAGGATACAGCCATGATGTAACATGAACTGAAACCAAAAACTTCAGGTTTCTAAGGTAAGTACTTTATCATTCAGCAGAAAATATTTAGATGATTTAAGAAATCGAGCTGTGAACTGTACTTCAGAGAAACCAGTTTAGTCATAAGTGTTTCTAAACCGCTCTTACTATGAACGAAGTCACAGAACCTTGCTATTTGTCGTATTCAACAAGTAGTGTCCTTCAATAGCAACTAATATTGAAAGTGCTTTTAAATCCTTGTGAAATGACTGAAGGAACTGTAAATTTCAGATGGTTATATCTCTGGTGAACTTTATCACTTTATGAAACTGTGAATCTCTAGAAAATGTAACCAGTTCAACCTAATCCACGTGAGAATTATGTACTTGAATAAACGTGTGTATTGATGAGACTGTTGGAGACTGCCTTGGACTAGAAGGCTGATATTGACGCAATAGGAGATGAGGGAGAATGAAACTGAAATTTGGATCTCAGTAGGATGAGAATGCGGCAACCTGTAGAGAATTGACACAACTTGGGAGTACTGGACAGCTGTTTCGTCCTAGTTTGGGACTCTCCATCAGTAGGCACCGACCGGGGTTCGAACCCAGGACCTTCTGCGTAATGCTGAAGAGCCCCAAACTAGGACGAAACAGCTGTACTGCACTCCCAGGTTTTCCAGTGGTTCTCTAACTGATGTCATCTCATGATGAAATCCTCCATGCAGTCAAACAAAATCCCTACAAAATCAATACCTGAAAACTATCACAACTCTCTATCGAGTAATCTACTAAATCTAGATAGTAAGAAGTCACCATTTCAAAGCAGTCACCAAGGTTTAAACTGACCAGTTATGTATCACTCGTTTAGATGATAGTTAAACAAGAACAAAACATTGATTTCAGAGAAGTGATGACCTGATTAATGGCTGATCTCCTAACACAGTATGTAGATTATTAGGGTAGTGATCCGGAGGCCGCTGGTGCATCTCAAGTTTCAGCTTCTCCTACAATCAGTTTAAATACAACCAACCATCAAGGTGATATTTCATGCTCATATTCAAAGTTTCCCACAGTATTCAACTTCGTGAAGGTTGACCACTAAAACAAAAACAATTGTGCAGTCGTTAATTTGTTTTACAAATTTACTGAATTTGTAAAATAAACACTGTTCATTTAGTCCATAAATAACTCAAATTGAATAAAAAAAATACAGAGATCATGGCATTATTCAATTCATTTGTTTGTCTAGAAAAATACATGCTTAAGAAAATGTGTAGTACATTTACATATTTATTGATTTATTGATTTTTCTATAGCAATATTATATATAGGTGAATTTGTTAACTTATCTACATTAGCTCTCTAAAAATAAATCAGTCCGCATTCAGCTGTGTTTTACCTATATCTAGTGTATATTCTCCAGAAGACAGAAGTCTCAGAAAAGTGATCGCCATAATCCATCTTTTGAAATTTGTAATGGGCATCTTTCATCAATCAAAATGTTATAGGCAGGCTGTAGCCTCCTGAAGTTTCTCAATGAGTTCGTAAAGTATGAAGCTCAAAAACCTATGAAACAAAAACCATCTTAAGATTTCATTGACAATTGAATCGAATCAGATCATTAACCTAAAGATCGAAAGTAGCCTTATTGTCTGGAAAAAGGGGAAAATGTATAGAGGGGAAACAAATGAGGAGTAAACTTCTTTGGGAATAAAATGATTTCAGTTCAGCACTACTTTGGAGACGCTTTTATTGCCATTGATTCCATAAGTTTACTGCAGTCACGTGTCAATTTACCCGCCGAAGTAGTCAAAAGTCGATAATGTCTTTGGAACCAAAGAGGTTAGGAGACACTGTGAAGTAATTTAGGTCAGACTTTAACATCCTTAAATGCAAAAGTGGTTAACAAAGTAATATAAAGCAATAGATGATTCATAAGTTTATTGAATGATACAGTTGGTTTTAGGAGACGTGTTGCCAGGCCATTGGTCAAATACATTAGTTAGCATACACACAAGTCCTAGTACACCCATAATCTTGTTTATTTGAGTGGCTGAGCAACATGTCCTGTACCTTCAGCAGAACGACAGCACTTTGCTCGATCTATTATCGTAACATAGGCATACTTACGGATGCCAAATGCTTGCCATATTTTTTTATCTGAAGGCAGAATTCGACTCCATCGATCGAAAGGTGTGGTTACATATGGAATACCAAAACAGTATATCACACTAAGCAAGGAACTCTACTAGAACTGTGCGTCGGTGGCACAGTGGTTAAGACTCTCGCCGACCATGAACATGGTTCGATCCCCTGCCGACTCACACTTGATATCAATGGTCGGCCTGCAGAATTTGGGCTACCTATATCACATGCTGAAAATTCCATACCTGTACCAAAAATACGGTGTGGAATCAAGCTGTAATAAAAAAAAACTCAACCAGAACTCATGCAGGTGTGTGAGAGCTTATGGAGAGTAATCATCTGAAGTGATGGCAACCAGTGGTATCCATCATCGATTCCCACTGTCCCCACTTTTCTTTAATTCCAACATAGATGTACTAGTGGAATTAACCCTAACTAGCTTCAACGATATTTTTTTACATTTTTGATTACAGCTTGATTCCACACTGTATTTTTGGTACAAGTATGGAATTTTCAGCATGGATATCGGTAGCCCAAATTTTTCAGGCCGACCATAGATATCAGGTGTGCGTCGGCAGGGGATCGAACCTCGGACCATGTGCATGGTTGGCGAGAGTCCTAACCACTATGCCCTCGACGCACAGATTAACTGGTTTCTAGGGAGCAGACATACAGACTAAGAGTATGCTGATGAAGGTGCTGAGAAAATGCATATTCTTCTGAACTCCTTGGGCAGAAATCTTCGAATATTTGGCATGCGACTCTATCCTGTCAAACGTAAGATGACGCAGCCTGACAGGACAACACCGACTTCAAACTTAAATATATGGAGTAAAATGGTTTAACATGCTGGCCAATTCACCTACTTGGAAGGTTACACTACGCCTGATGGACTGATTGGTGGCAAAATCTCAGCACGGGTACAAAAGGCTCTTGCGGTATTAGCCAAATTGCGTGATCTTTCGTGTAGACGTGATATTTGGCTATCAATCAACGGGCGTAATGCGCAGAAAACTGCCCTGTTCTTTTTCATGGCTATGAGACATGGTTGACCATCTCTGACCATAAATATCTGCGTTCTATCCATCCTGTTAAGTGGTATAAGATGATGAGCAATACTGAGGATAGGATTAGTGCTAGGTAAAAAGGGTAAATCAATCGCTGAGATTGTGAAGCCATATTGGGTGAGAAGGCTAGAACACATGTTGGTCATGCCAAGCTATAGTCGTCCTCAATGGACACCCTATATTAGACATGTTGGAAAACTGTTAGGTATCATCAAATCAAAACTTGGCTCCAGACCATGAAATCTTTGGTAGCTGGTTTGAACCAAGTATGGAGAAGCAAACTAGCCGATTGGGGTCCTTGTGATTCTAAGAACCAATTGTTGAGATCATCCTTGATATGGCTCAAAATCGTTCTCAGTGGGTTAGATGCACTCACTCTCTGTGACCTCACATATCCTGTAGACCCTCATATCTTTCTATGTTACTATTCTTTCTATCTCACAACTCTACATGTTATAGTTCTTGTGAATTGCTTTTTTCTGAATTTTGTCTACCCTTGTGTGGTACATGGATTGTGGCAACTTGAACTGGTACACTTCTGTGCAAAGTTCTACTTTGAAATTCAGTCACTTAATCAGTCATATATTGTCGTTTAGATGTTAAAATTATTTAAAACTCATTTTCCTGTTATCCAAATAAATTTGTTGGGTATTTTCAATCTGTGGTGCATTGTGGATTGGTTGTTCAAGCGCATAAAATCATAAGCTGTAGACTGAGAGAGAATGAGTTGAAATGTGGTTGTTGTCTGATAACTAGGGAGGAGGATATGGTCGAATCTGGACGATTTTGAATGGTGAAGCAATATGCCAAGTTATATTCAAATAAGCATGCTCCCATACATGCACTTATTACAATATTTAATGGGTGGTCTCATTATGGATCCTCTACGTGACTTCTTCTAGACTGAAGTGATCAGATAAATGAGCTAGAAAAAACCTTACTACAATCAACTAATAACTAGGTAAAACCACTCAGAAGGCTGATTTAAGTGAGTCACCAATCTTACGATTGAAGGTAATTCATGGTCATTATTATGGCTCAGCAGCTTGGTGAATAGAGCATCGGTGATCAGAGTGGTAAGTTTTGAGCTCGAGAATCCGTGAAAAAGTCACCTGTGGTCCACGCACGCCTCACTAACAACCCTCCACTGCAACAAAATACTCCTTCTAGTTCTCACTCTTAGCCATTTACAAACAAATTACAATGTCTAATTGAATTATAGATTTTCTCGTGGATTGATTGGACCGAAGTGCTAGGTCTCAGGTTGATATGTCGGCGCCCTGTGGAGATGCTTCGAGAATGTGTGGACACTTAATTAGAATTTAATCCGTGAATGGTGACTAGCAGTGGAATCCAGGACAACACGCATTTCGTCCTATTCGGGACTCATCATCTGGATGTACCTGCACTTCCCAGTGAGTGATGATGTTCCTACTATGGGTACTGGGTTCGAGCCTCGGCGGGAACGTCATCACTCACTGGGAAATGCAGGTACATCCAGATGTGCAGTCCCAAATAGGACGTAATGCACGTTATCCTGGATTCCACTGCCAGTCACCATCCACAAATTAAATTACAATGTCGTTATTCGAACAGAGCAAGAAGAATACACTGAGCAGGATAAAAAGGCGTCGTTATATTTCTTTGGTTCCTATCAGCTGCACATCTGAGCATATTCGAAGGAATTTGCGTCTGAAAGATTTAAAAGTCCTCAGCAGTGCGACTAACCACCATTTGTTAGATAGCAGTCACGAAATTGATGCATTAAAATCCTTCAAGATAATCAAAGTTCCAGGCAGCGATTACCATTGAACGATTAAGACCAAATATATGCTTCCAAAACGAAACTGTTGTGAATGTCGCCATACCTTGGTGAACATACTTCACGTTATTTGATTGATCGCTAATTTTGTTGTTTTATTATATTTTATCTTGACAATGCAATTTTCTACCCTGATTTTGTCTTTATTTGTCTATATTCTTGACTTAACATCTTTTTGACCTCTGTTCGATTAAATTATTTTTACCCTTACATAAGTGTATTGTAGATTCAACACCTCTATTCAATTCCCAACAATGGTTCGTAATTCTAGAGTATTAATTGATTATCTCTATGTAAACTAATGAACTTAACAACGATCTTTTCTCTTTTCCATTATATGTTAATTATTTATGCGATATTAATATCCATAATGCTAGACCAAAAATGCAAAGTCTTCTTACTAAACAGCACAAAGAAGAACTTAAACTTTTGACGCATAACAGCGATATACTATTAACACGCCCTGACAAGGGTACAGGTGTTGTTATTATGGATCGCAAAGATTATATCGATAAAATGTCATGTCTACTTTCAGACAGCAGTAAATTCTCGAAACCGAACGAGAAAAACAAGACGGAATTAATTGAGAAACAACTTACCGATACTTTAAAGAGAATGAAGAACAATCATCTCATTCGTGAAGAATTATACGAAAAGATCAGACCAACAGGATCTCTAATACCAAGACTGTATGGTCTACCGAAAATACACAAAGCTGGAGTTCCACTTCGCCCTATCTTGGATATGTCTGGATCGCCCTATCATCCAGTAGCTGGGTGGTTAGCTGAAATCCTCGAACCAGTCAGGGGGCAACTATCTAATCATTCCCTTCGGGACACCTTCCAATTTGTTGAATGTATACAGGATATAAATGCGTCGAATAAACAAATGTTGTCTTTGGATGTAGAATCCTTATTTACGAACGTTCCACTGACAGAGACCATATGTTTTATATGCAAATATATTGAAGACAACAAATTGAACATAGGGATACCTACTACAGATCTTAAAGAACTACTTTTGAGATGTACATTGAATGTACAGTTTACTTTCAATGAAACAATCTACAGGCAGAAGGATGGTATTGCGATGGGTTCTCCCTTGGGTCCTCTCCTTGCAGACGTTTTTATGTCCAGTCTAGAAAATGGTTCCCTGAAGCCTATGATCCAAAGCTTTCAAATATATAAAAGGTATGTAGATGACACCTTTATTATTTGTAATATTGATTGTAACCTGAATAATATATTAAGTGTATTTAATGAGTGCCATCCTGCGATAAAATTCACACTCGAAATGGAGAACGAGTCTAGCATTCATTTCCTCGATGTGAACTTATCAAGAAGGACCGATGGAACTCTGAAGAGATCGATTTATCGTAGGCTGTTATGGAATGGTCAACTGACAAATTTCTATAGCTGGGTACCTATTGGTCGAAAACGAAACCTGGTCCGGTCGCTTGCCACTCGTATTCGGCGCATATGTAGCACTGATACTGTGGAAGATGAGTTATACACTTTGAGGAAAATCCTAATGGAAAATGGATTTCCACCACGTTTTATAGATAAGAATATACATTCAAAGCCTACAAAACGTGACTTATCAACCGCTCCCAAGAAAATACTTTACATGAGCTTAGAATTCAAAGGGGACTTAGCTTCCGATATCATGAAACGAAGGATATCACAGTCCCTGAAAAGAACATTCCCTGCTGCCTCTGAGAATAGCTTTTACTAGCCGACCATTATTGTTCAATAACCTGAAGGACAAGATCCCAATGTTGACCAACTCTATGTGCGTTTATCAATTCACCTGCTCTTGTGGAGCTAGGTATATCGGTCGTTCGACTCGAGTTTTGTCCAAGAGGGTGCAAGAACATTATCCTGCATGGCTACGAAAAGGTGGAAGTGGAGCAATAAGAAGCGCGATCATAGAACATCTGGTCGAAAATGATCACCCTATCTCTATAGCCTCCGCCTTTAAAGTCATCTACAAGGCAAAGAGCAATCTACCTAAATCCCTACGTACCCGACTCATCTGTATTGCTGAAGCTTTGGCTATCGAAACAGAAAAGCCAGATCTCTGTGTACAGAAAAAGTTCGTTCAACCCCTCCAACTTTCATGGTCTTAATCCCTCTATGCTAAAATATGATAATCCCCAATCATATTTTAGCTCTACCAATTCTTCATTTTTCATTTTGTCTATTCAATTTGTAGCCTCTTCCTTATTAAGTCAATTGTTATTATTACTATTCTCACTTTGAACTGTCCCCGGTATTATTTCACTTGTTCCACTTGTCATTCTAAATCAATTCTTTTTTACAACGATAAATTCTATGCTATTAAATTTCACACAATATTACGTAACGTTTTTGTTTTATTCGATTTGCCTACTAATCCTATAATTGCACATCCTTTTTCAAGTTCTATCCCTCCTATGAATTATTCTATATATGACATTAATCTGCTTTGCCACTTGACATTTAACTACGATTATAATCACAAACATTTTAGTTTTAATTGAACTTCATATGATTATTATTATTATTTTATGCATTCACACCTAAGATTCAATTCCCTCACCGGATATAACTTCTGATAAAACCATATACATACGACTGTACAGCTTGATGATAAATTCGTTGAAAAGAGTCTCTTCGCTGAATCACTTGTTTTGATTTTCGTTATGTTACAATGGGAATTTTCCATGAGACAATAATATCCATCAAATTTATGATCATTATCTACAGTATTTGAATACTGTATAGACGGATATGAAATTGTCCATGTCTGTTAGTATCTGACACGAACCAATACATATGCTCAATATATCCTTCTTGCTTTATTCAATTTTATCAATTTTATGTGGTTTTCGTCATTCCTGGTTTCTCTAAGCAGTAATGAATGGTTACATTGTGGTCACTGCATGTCACCAGCATAATATGACAACACAATTGATACCCAGAAAGTAGAAATGGTTGGCTTGGAGGGATATGACTGGTCAAGATTGTTTACGAGATGACATCAGTTACAGAATCAGTGGAAACCCAGCATTGGAGTACTGGACAGCTGTTTCATCCTACTTTGGGACTTCTCATCAGTACGCACCCACCTGGGACCTTCTGATTACCAGGCAACCTCGTAAACCATTCAGCCACTGGGTCCTATATATATATATATATATATATATATTTCGCGCAACCTCCAGCCAGTTTCACAGGAGATTAACTGTTGTCTTGCCTGACTTAGATAAGTCTCCAGATAGATATGCATCGCCTGATAGTTTAAGATATTTTACTGTGCTATTCAAACACACCAGAATCTGGACACATTCTAATGTATTTGAATAGCCCACCAATATATTTTATGCCATCAGTCGGTGCATTACATTTAGCTATTCATATTGCATAAAAGTTACAATTTGTTTCTATGTTAGTAATAGTCATAATAATAACTCATTCATTGAACCAATTATATCGCTCGCTGTCTTTACTGTAGTGATGATTAAGTGAATTTGAACCATGTAATTTTAACCAATCACATGAGTCAACGCCCATCTGTCATTTTATTACGAAATTACATGTGTGTGTGTGTGAATCATCTGCCCACAATCCACCCACGTATGTATTTAATATACACGCCTACTGCTGAATCATATAATAGGGTGGATGTATCAATTAGTACATTCACTTAGATATATATTTTTTTTACCATTACTATGGTTATCACTTCAAACTGATGGGTTAAACAATCAACATCCTAAAATTAAACTATACGTGAGTTAAAGCCATCATCAGCAGTACAAATTAAGTTTATTACGAATTTATGACTAAGTCATAAGTTAATTACTGTAAAGCTAGTGACTAAAATAAAACTTCATTTTCTGTTGTAAACTGGATACTTCAGTGTAAAAGAAATCACCTTGAAATTTGATATGTCGTTCAAGGCCATTCATGGCATAAATCAAGACTGTTTAAATTCACTACAATTGAATTTTGAACGTACAGTGAAATGCAGTTCTTTAACTGACTTTTACAATTATTTACGTGTCATGTGTAATACGAACAATGCTTGCATACTCTCCTTCATCAATTTATAAACAGAGAATGCAGTCGCTTAGCGGAATTTGTATCGATGTCTGCAGTGTTCTAGTTTCAGTTGGAACATCATCACTCACCGAGAATGCAAGTGTATTCAGAAGACGAGTTCAAAATCGAACGACCTGTGCATCCTGGATTCCATTGCTAGTCACCATTATCCAAAAATTCTGAAGCGTATAAATATGACGAGATTTATTTTATCTAGGTTTGAGTTCTAAACCATTCGCATCAACAAAAAGTTTTTGGAAAATCCCTGCTTAACTATCTAATCACTAGTATTTATACTTATTTGAATGTTCTAACTATCTTTATAATTACTATCCGCTTTTTCTCTTAAGCTGACATTTGCAAATCATATGTTGACATGATCCTTATTATTTGTCATTGTTCGTGTTTAGTCTTTAATTCCACTGCATCTCTTTGTGGTTATGCAATACACTGAAAATGTTTACTAAGCAGTGTGATTTTGTTTGAGTGAATCAAGGTCATTCAAACCTTGAACTGTTTCTGCGGGAAACGTTAGTGTGTGATTCTTGTGGACGGGGTTTTTGATCCCGCATTGCTGCGAATATTCTAACTGATTCTAAGGTATCTCTTATAATTGAATTTTAGTTAACTAATTTTGTCCTACATTGCTTGATTTGTATTTAGAAACCTTTTAATAATAATAATGATAATAATTTCGCTTTTATTCCAGAAACAGTACTAGTGGTACAGTGTGGAATTTTCAGCACATATCTACAATATTGCATCTAATTTCATCGCACATTTAGAAAGAGTATTACAAAAAAATAAATATTAAAAAAAACAACAACAAAACCAAAATGAAACACAAAAATAACAAAAAATGCAAATAAAAATACCAAGTAGAAAGGAAGATAAACACCAATAATGAAAATAATTTCAGTATTGGTTAGTGGAAGCTATGATATATGTATGCGTGGTGAACAGTAACAACTATAATCATACCAGAAGTTATGAAATGTTCTTAAGAATGTTCATAGCCAAGATGATCAGTTAATTTGATTGAACTACACTAAACAATCGTAAAATAAACATTTCAGGTTTTTTTTTATTGTCAGCACTAATGCAATGTTTGTTGTGGTAATGTGAGTAATCATGCATAGTACAAAAATTTTAGGATGGTGATAACGGCGTGCACAACCGAGATTGTCAGTTTAATATTGCCGAACAAAAAAAACAATCACAAAACGAATATTACATGGTGGTTGATGACAGGACAATTTTGTAATAATCATAGTGATAATATAGTCGGGACCAGTAGATACACAAAAGAAGGAATAGAATAAAGAATAAGAAAGTAAGCCAATGATAATAATTTCAGGTAGCTAAGTATGTTTAAGAAGGTTGTTCACTATAAAATACAAATAAGAGAGTATAAGGGGGAAATAACAAGGGCCAAAATTATGATATTAACAACAAAGCAAATCATAGGTTTCACACTTAACATTGTCTCTGTCACTTAAAACACTGGCCAAATATGGTATCGTTGAGTTCCTATACTTGGTTGTACGAGCATATACTATTTTGTACTGATTTCTGTGAGTCATTGGCATAGCGGTTAGGACGCTCGCCGACCACGCACATGGTCCGGAGTTCGACTGCTGGCCAGCGCACTCCTTTACCTCGCTAAGCCAGAAATAATGTTGGTAAAGAGGAAAGGTTGGGCATGAGGCTAGCAACCCCATCCTGTAAAATAGACACTGTTAAAGAAACTCCAAGCCACTAGCTTGAAGCCCTACGTTCCACTTGGGAACGTGAAGGAGAAATAGAAAAAAATTTTTTAAATGTCAACGACTGCCTCTAGCCACTAATTCTTAGAATCTTGAGGAACCTGAGTGGGCATTTTACACAGTTGGCCGTCGTACTAGTCCTCATTTAAAAGAAATGTATGAAGAGTTACTTCATTTTTGATAATCTGCGAGGAGACGGTTGTAGATCTCTGACTTCTTTTACTTCTTGATTTTCAGTAACAACCATGTAGACACAGAAACCGATTTCTGCAAACATTTTCCAGTAATGTTATTCATGATATAACACCTGAGTTAAAAGCAGTCTACGGTCGAGAAAACAACCTTTGTAACCTGTAGTT
Organism: Trichobilharzia regenti; assembly: GCA_944472135.2. Taxonomy (NCBI): domain Eukaryota; kingdom Metazoa; phylum Platyhelminthes; class Trematoda; order Strigeidida; family Schistosomatidae; genus Trichobilharzia; species Trichobilharzia regenti. The sequence continues at coordinate 24,304,613 of OX235267.1, forward strand.
TTCTTGAAATCCTTTGCTTTCTCAATAGAACATATGGCTTCAGGCTTGAACTCTGAAGTTTCAATAGCTGTAGTGTTTACTTTTACAGGATGGGCTGCAGTCCTCAAACTCAACACTCCCTCTTTGCCTGGCTTACCACCGGCTAAATGAGGTCTAGGAGGCCGGAAACCCGGGATAGAATATATATCCACATGCGTGGGCGTCAAGTATTCCGCCTCCGAACTACCAACGGGTAAACTGTAGCTACGCTTGATTAATCCGTGCCAACGACAGAAAAAAGCCTACGCACAGAACGTTTCGTCAATTCTGTCTAACCGAACACAATATATATCACTGCTGGGACGAAAGCAATAATTAAGAATGTGAATCGTGGAAGAGTGTAATTATTAGATATTTTAAAAGACAATTTACCATTCGTCATTGTGTTATACGTGTCATTTCAAACAGTGTGACACATGGGATTTTAGTATAAATTCATTTTGTGATCAACACAGCTGTAAGACACGCACTAAACACACACACGCACACCACGTGAATAGCTATAGCTAAAAATGTTGCAACATTAGACAATCATATGATTGCGAAATGAATGCCATCAGTTTACTGACATGACAAAAGCAGTCATCGCATAAAATCCTTTTGTTTATTTAAATAATAATTAAGAGTATTCTATCATCGCTTGAAAATTAGAAAAATATCACATTGGTTGGTTTTTAGTCAGCTGCATTACTACTAGCATATTTAACATGTTGTTGAATGTATTTTAACAAAAATGACTGATTCATAACATTTTTGACTGACATTTCAGTCCAGAAAATTCAAGATACAAGTGGGAAGCTAGACATTTTCATAACTAATTATAGTTTTCAAGTCTGATCACGGATCGATTTCAGTTGAAGAACCACTGAGAACCTGGGAGTACTGAACAACTGTTTCATTCTAGTTGGGGACTCCAAAACAGTACGCATGCATGACTGTACCAGGTAACGAACACAACACAGGAGGTCTAGGGTACAAAGTGAGCTTGTCGACTATTCAGCCACTGGGACGGAACTCTATAGCCCATGAGTTCTAACTTCTACCAGTGCACGATTTTCAGCGCCAACACCAGTTAATGTTATCGGCAATTATTTGTCCTTATACTCAACCTGGCAGACCACACTGGTCATGATTTCTTAACAGAACTACAGGCAACTTCGTCCGACAGCTAGTGAATAGTAAACGTTAGGTTAGTTTTCAGGGGGTTAGTTTTTAGGGATTTATTCATTTCATACTGTCGTGAAATATTCGGTTAGAGTTCTCAGCTAAAATCGAAAATGATTAAAATGAAAATTCCAGAAAAATCCAAAATGTTCTGTTTGTACTAAAGAATCGTGAATAATGGTGAATATTTATTGCTTAGTTGGAGGATCTTGGTGTGGTTGTGTTCCATGAGTTAGGTGGTTTAACTGTAATGCTTTCACTCTTTTTCGAGATAACATTTTCAGTGCCGACTCCAAACAGTTTCACTTGACGAAGATCTCCAGAAACAGAATGACAGCTTAGCAATTAAAACAACTCGGCTTGGACAATTTAACCATATCAAGGAGTGAGGATAAATTAAACATGTATATTTGATGAATTAAAATCATTTTCCTTTCTTATTTTTTTGGATTTATTTTTGATTATAACTTGATTCCACACCGTATTTTTGGTAGAAGTATGGAATTTTCAGCATGTGATATCGGTAGCTTAAATTCTGCAGGCCGACCATTGATATCAGGTGTGCATAGGCAGGGGATCGAACCTCGGACCATGTGCATGGTCGGCGAGAGTCTTAACCACTGGGCTACAGACGCACATTAAAGGGGTGATCTAAGGACCTCCACACTAGCAAAAACTACGCGTCCAACCGAGCCCGATTAGGCATCATTGCAGGCTTCAACACGCCGAAGTGCAAAGGTCAGCCTCCGCCTGGAGCCAGGGCATTCGCGATCACCCTGGTCCCGGCGATGTCTACTGTTTCACGTTCAGATGTCAATGGGAAGGAGTTCACCTTTAGTTTTAAGATGTTAGTCTTTGTATAAGGCTGAAGAAATTAATTCTCCTTAAAGAATCTTAGAGCTTCCCACAAACTGAAACGAGATTCTATCATTTCATATAATCCTTTCATCAAGATTTTGGACAGACAGTGTTTGAAATCTTAAATAAATCAAGTTTTTGCTTTGAATCCTCAGTGGAAATGGAAAAATTACCAAGACCATTTGCGTAGTCACTTTATTTTTACAACATTGCCAAAGTGATTCTCTAAATTTATTACTTAAATACCCTGTGTCATGCTACTTTAAAGAAAAGTAGATTACTTAAGATCCCCATTGAGTTATGAAGAAAATAAAATACAGTTCAGTGAAGAAAACTTTCTTTATCGATGAAATGCATGGTACCTGATTATTGAGTTATAGGAGGGGTGTTACATAACTGATATAATTACTCAGAAGTGGGTTCAAAAGTAAAAGTTATAAACTATGTAATACTCAACAGCACAAAGGAAGAAAGGGTTAGCAATTTGATAAGGTTAAAGTTGTTATTGATTGAGAAAAAAAGGTACTTAAGTGTCCATTTAACAAGTGTGAAGAGGGTGAGAAAACGTACAATGGTGAAGTAAAGACTAGGGTAAAATAAGAGACTGGACAAATGTTTACTGTATACAGAGTTAGCAGTTGTATTGATGAGTTGCCAACGCCTCCGCCAATACACAAACGCCGAAACCTGAGTTTTTTTGTACCATTTGGTTTCACCTTGTGTATAATCTTAAAATACGACTCTAATGGATCTGCATGATTTGAATTCACCAAGTGCTCGAGAATTGAGCTAGTAATTGTCTTGCATTGTCGGATAATGTTCAGACATGCATTTGGAAAGTGTGCGCTTTGTGCGGCGAATACAACTAGCTCCACATAAGCAGGTGAATTTATAAACACACATTGAAGTGCCCCAAAAAGGGCAGTTTATCCTTCACACATCCATGGATCCTTTTTCAGCCGCAGAAACTGATCCGTAGCTCGGCGGAAAAGGAGGCTTTTTCTAATTGTGACCTGGATAAGCAGTGATTCTTTCGAATCTCAGCTGCGGTATCACCTTTAAATTCAACGTTCATAAATATCAGTTTCTTCAGCACCGTCTGGGTTCTTCAAGTTACCTCAACTGAAATCCGAGTATATCATGCTGACGGGAATCAAATGGCAAAAAGAACAAATTTTGCGCCCTCTACTACCACTATCTTGAAACTTAAGTTAATCCACATACTCGCATAAACTGTTACACATGTTTTATATCTCTATATTAAATTTTTTGGAATTTTGGTGTTTCTGAAGCATTAATAACCTCGCCTAGTTTACTAGCTTGCTAGTTTTCTAGCCGGTCCGAAGTCCGGGTAAGGAGTGAGTGTTGGGTGTGGAGATTGCGAACCTACACAACAAAACCAATCAAACTGCTAGAGCAACTTCAAAGCACGAGAAATATATTAGAAATACAAAAAATACAAATAAAACTTAATCTTCCCTGGAATAGGAGAGGCGAATGACATGGTGGGCTGGCGAAAGCCTTCTGGAAGTCAGTCATCCAATCGATGTGTCTTATATCGAAGGAAGCAAGAGTAACAATGGGTACTTGGAATGTCCATGCAATGTACGAGACTGGGAAGGCTGCCCAGGTAGCCAAAGAGATGCAAAGATATGACTTAGAAGTGCTGGGCATCTGCGAAAGCAGATGGAATGGATGGGGATTCACAACATTGTCAACTGGAGAATCACTGATATACTCCGGTCATCCACTCAGACGACAACCGCGAAAACATCAGAGGAGTGGCCATCGTGATGTCACCAATGGCAGCCAAAGCTCTGATACAGTGGAACCAATATCATTAAGGATCATGACAGCAAGATTTAGCTCAAAAGGAGGGAAGGTCACAGTCATCCATTGCTAAGCATAATGCTACACACAACTCGGAACAAGAGAAGAAGGCAGATTTTTATGGACAGCTACAATTAGTGATGGATAACATCCCGAATGTAGTCATCAAAATCCTTATGGGCGATATGAATGGAAGCCAAACTGGAAGAAGATAATGTAGGAAGAAAACTCATCATGGGTCGAGAGGCTTTCGGAGAAATGAATGAGAACGGAGAAGTATTCACAGGCTTCTGCGCTTCCAGTGATTTAGTGATCGAAGGGAGCGTGTACAAGTACAAAGATATACAAAAAGCAACATGGATTTCGCCTGATGGACACACCACAAACTAGGTAGATTTTATCTCAATGCTGCTCAAGAAAATGAAGACGTAGCCTGCGGGACACAAAGTCGAAAAACTGAGCAGATGTGGGCTCAGAAAAATAATCCAATTCAAGAGACCTCCAAGGTAAGGCCTAAATCCATGAAAACAAATAGAGACAGACCACAATTCAAGTCCAACAATCTGAAACTGAAGGACAAAACTAAAAGGGATGCCTCTACCACAAACCAGATCAGAGCAAACTCGGAGACATTATGTTTCATCACTGAGTAAACCTGCATGGAAGGACATCAGAACTAACTCCCTAAAGGTGATTTTCAAGGAAAAGTGTACAGCTGTCCTAGGAAGAAAGAAGAGACAAAATAAGGAATGTCTCTCAACGGATACCTGGAAGCTAATCAAGGAGAGCAGGATGGTGAGAGAGAAGATGACTCAATACAAAGATGGACAACAGAAGCAGAAGCTAATTCATGAATAAAGAAGTGAAGAAGAGTCCTAGGAAAGACAAAAGACAATTCCACGACACGTTGGTAACTGGGGCAGAGCAGGAAGGCCGTAGGTAAAAGAGACCCCAGAGTGACTTGATATGGTTATGAGCAATAATTTGTGTTCAAAACGTCACAAATTAATATTACTGTACAACACTCTGTGATTTATAAAAATAAAATCTTATATATTATGGAGAGACCTCACAACATTTGATAATATAACCAGGTCTCTATGCTGGAAGAGATCAACGTACGTGAAACCTATGAAAGATACCCAAGGGAACCTAATTACCGAAGAGGAGGAAAAAAGGTAAAATACGCCTTCATCAATCCGAAGTCAGTTTGAAAATCTTCGCCACTCCGTCTCAGAATAAACAACATGATTCAGATTTGCAACAAAAATGTGAAGTCAATCAGTCAGTTTTTTTATTAGGGTCAGAAACGCCCACTGCTCGTCTCTCACCAAAAGCATATCCAACACGCCACTAATGACGTCTGTCAACACCTGTCTTCGTTACCTCCATACTGAAGATCAAATGACCAGTCGGTCAGAAAGAATTAACAAGAAGAAACTCTGACTGACAACAAATTAACACCATGAGTCGACTGTCCAACAAATATGTAGGAGGAAGTGGATATGGATCGGGGACACGTTGAGGAGGCACATGTCGAATGACACCACGCGCAATGAAGTCTATCGGTCGAATGGAATCCAGATGGGTGACGATGAACGGGTCATCCGAGTGTGACACGGAGTAGATAGTGAGAGGAGGAGATGAGAGATGATGGGCGATCGTGTACCTAGTTGAATAGGACATCGCCAAATAGAACAAAGTGGAGATATGTTGCTGAAGTTGTATATTCCACTGGGAACCCAAGGGAATTCCTACTTTTCACTTGTGTCCGTGACAGTCTCTAAGTACTGAATCCAAATAGCTCAAAAACCCAAATAACTTAATACATATATATATATATATATATATATATACTCATTTCTCACCGTGATTAAACCAGTAGTCAACCACTTTCCAATGCATCACCTTCTCATTGTAATCTAACCACTTTAGGCTTTAAACTAGCTTAACTTCAATGCAGGTAGAAATTTACATTTGAAGAAGACCAACAATAATTGAACATATTCACTATATGTGACAGTCACTTCAGTAGGCAAGGTTGTGTGAAATTCATTTCTTACCTGGCAACCCTTTTCAAATGGTTCATAATCTCTTGACATTATCCACATACTTCCAGTACCCCTATTTCACGAATACAAATCAATACAGAATAAACTACTGCTTAGTATATTTTTATGCTTTGCTTGGTAGCTGGATGGCAGAAAAACTTAAAATTTTAGCCAAAGACAAACAGTCCTTTTGTATATTCAGGATTCTTTTTCTCCATTTCAAAAGCTCTGAAGAATAAATTGAAACACTTTACTTATATCGAAGATTCAAAAAATAATATTGAGTTATCCACTAAAAAAACCGTTTTCTTTTTAGTCAATTTACATCAGTGTAAACGTAAATGTAACGTCATTTGCAAATTTCAAGAAAAATTATAACTTTAGAATAAAAAAACAAAAATTTCACATTAAGATTAGATTACCACAGTTACTTATGTTGGGTTTCTTGTGTGTCATTACGACAAACAAAATGAAATGCCAGGTGAAAACATCACTTCAGTGAATGATCATTCAAGGTCATAGCACAAACGTTTGAAAGTTTCTCAAGGTCACATGTGTGAGTGTGTGTGCACTGTAGGCAGTTGAATCATTAAAACACATCACACTGCCAATACCATAGATACATCACTGATTATTCATAAACTATATACTTGGTGTGTCACAATCCCAGTTCTGTACACACGCTTTCACTTCGTGATTTGTTTTAGTTATATTCCTTAAAAAAAATTATTGAACATTGAAAATAATTCAAATAGTCATTACTGGTGTACTTGGGGTATAGAAATTAATTCAATCTATGCGCATTACTATTAGGTATGATTGTTTGTAGACACACGTATAAAAAGAATTTGAATCATATATGCATCATTATAAAATTCATCATAAATGTTATGCACAATTCACGTCAAAATGATGATAATTGACCTTTGTCCATAAAATAATCCTATTCATACAACTTAGATTATTACTAATATTAGTTACAACAATATACGATCATGCATCCTATGCGTGTTCATGCTAATTAATTAATTTTTAAGGTATTCTGTTCACTTAGGTTGTTTTAATTATTTCACTCTAGTCTCATGAGTGTACACACCCACTTGTTTAAAAAGTATTATTAGTAGTGGTAAATAAATGTCTTATCTGAGACAGATTACAGTTGGAAATTTTGTCTCTTTTTGATATGATTATGAGCAATAACTTTTCATCGACAATTTCTCAATTCTATTCATTAAAAAAACTGGTAAAGTTGCCATGGTTTACGATATCTGAAACCATAAAAGTGAACACCAATCCCTTTGACAAAATAACAGAAGTATTGAAGGTAATAAAGTTACTTAGAGCTGTGAAAGTAACAGGACGACGATAAAATCGGTTACACAAATTGAAAACATTCCTTTCCCGAAGTAAATTGTAGGAAAAAGCAGTATTCATTTAGTGAAACGTCGGTTAGAGAAAACAATTAAACGCACCCATTATGCAGCCGATATGTTGGTTATAAACACAACAGTGGGGGGATAGTGAAAGCAGCAGACAAACAGCGATAAAAGATTATAGCTACATCACTTTACACGTGTTTGTGGAAGGCAATACACTGGAAATACAGAAAGGTGTTGAGTAGACCGCGTTGCCGAACACTGTCCCCAATAGATTTTTAGTACTCATGATGGCATCTCAAGGAGCTGGATCATACGATATTTATTGGACTGTGATTATACAGTGACTCTGAGTAAAAGCTTTATAGCTATTAATAAGTAAGGTAATAAATAAGCACTTGGTTTTACTGAAGCCTACACAATCATATTGAAGAATCCGGATCCATGTATACAAAAAAAGACAGTAGTTAACTTAAATCGTACTTTTATAGTTTTTCTTCCCTTTTCTTTTTAAAATGATTTTTGCATTATTATTATTTTATCTGACATACTGTTAGCTTTCTATGGTTATGTGAAAACCGAAAATCATAGTTGAGTATTAAACTTAATGACGAGTGTTCAAACTACCTTATGAATTAAGTTCTGACATGATAAAATCTCGATTGGATGATGGTGACTAGCAGTGGAATATAGGATGCGCATTTAGTCCCATTTGAGACTTGTCATCCGGATGTGCCTGCATCCCCCAGTGTGTGCTGGTGTTCCCTCCAATGCTCGAATTCAGTGTCCATAGTCTCAAATTCCAAAGCGTTATCTTTGAGACCACTTGGGCCACGACAGCCGTATCTTGTTCAGTGGGTCTTTTTAATACCAGTAGTGTTCAAAGCAATTTGATCTGGCAGTCTAATAGACGGCATATTGTGATCTGAATAATTTCGGTTTCCAAAAGAAACTGGTGAAATTTCGCCTCTAGCTGTGTAAGTTGTGAATTTAAATTAAGATGATCATGATCAAGTGAATTAATTTCATGAAATCACTAGACTACTAACAAGTAGCATGAAAATGTTAGTGTGTTTTTACTTGCTGCTGTTAGTATTGTAGTAACCAGAGACAAATTGGAACGGCGTTTATGTGTCTTATTCTCTGTTAGATTACTTATTTACCAAAAGCTTGAGTGACAGAGACACTAAATTTGAGAAACTCCTGCGTGGGACGATATATCTAGTAGTCCCATTCTCTACCCTAGAACTTATTTGTTTATTAATTCCCCTAGGTTCCTAGTGCAGCATAGGGTTTTAGATTCTGTTAGCGACATCATGATAACTGCTTCTTCATTGTACTCGTAATTGTCGTCTATGTAGTCGGAGTAGGTTGCTTACTGTTCACTTATCAATTTGAAGAGTCCATTTCTATGCCATTCGTTGTCGAAAGTTCCCAGCGCTACTTCTCATTTCTTTGATAACCTGAGCAGCCTTCCTGGCTAGCTTAGAATACTGTACGAACATTCCATGTCCAAATGCCTATTTCTACTTTCATCGAGGGTAAACACACCAGCTAACTGTCTTTTTGAAGGTTTCCATCAGTCAGCGTCATTCTGTCTCTCCAATTACAGTAAAGAAGAATTTCGTTTTTGATATTATTTCTGTATTTTAGAGTCTCTATAAGGAATGCATTGATTTTCTGAGATAAGGTCACTATCTCCATGCCCGAACCTCCCTCTTTTTCGAGGTCTGAATCGAGTTGTAAACTAGGCGAGGTCAACCTCTAACTAGAAACTTCAAATCCAATGTGGTAGATTTTTGTTTCCGGTTTAAAAACAACAGATATGGTTTAAGAAACAATCAGAAAACTCTTAACAGATGATAAATCAGACTTTAAGGAACTTGACAAGAGAAAAGCAATAGTTATTTCTCATAAGTGCGTCAATAAAGGGGGATGAGTGATATCCTGACTAAGAGAGGAAGATGTTAGAAACTTGGAGAACATAGAGGTTTAAATGAACTAACTGACGTTATTTGGAGGCAACTTAAAGAAGAAATAGTAATTTCATCAACTTTGTATGAAACAGTCACGCTGGAAAGTAACCACTTATCAAGATCACAGAGTGCATCCAAAGTATATGAATCATCGGTACTGTAAACAACTAAGAATGACATGCCGTTTCCTGCATAATCTTGAGAAATAATTGTCCACTATTTTGAAAACACACATAAATAGTGAGATACAACATCAAGGATGTCTTTTTTGATTCATAATTCGCGCTACACCGTGAATCGGCAGAAGTTAGAATTCAAGGACCATTGGATCGGGTCCCAGTGGCTCAATGGTCTACGAGCTCGCCTCGTAATCAGAAGGTCTTGGGTTTGAACTCCGGTGGATGCGTACTGATGAGGAGTCCCCAACCAGGACGAAATAGATGTCCAGTACTCCCAGGTTTTCCAGTGGTTCTCTAACTGATGTCAGCTCATGGTGAAATCCTCCATGCAATCAAACAAAATCCCTACAAAACCAATACTTGAAAATCATAGATGAAACTAAAAATGTTTAAATTAAGGATGAAACCATTTCCTTAGAGGTATTCTTTCTCCTTGCCAATGGTCATTCGGATATGTGAACAGATGGAGGTAACACCTATAAATATTAGGATTCTATTAGATATCTTTAAGGTATAACTGCTTCAGTGTACTTTGAATGTCTATTTTAGATTCAGTGGGGAACTGTTTCGTCTTTAGACTTTGATAGCAAACATTTATCGTTAATTATCTTCAAAATCGCTTATACTATAGTGATTAGCTGTGAATATAAACTATGAAATATTACATCTTGACAATTTAATTTTCTGCTGAATGCAGCATCATATACGCATTTACTTCGAATTGAAACCATCCAGACTTCGAATTTAGACATCGTTAATCCCAAAACAAATTGTTTGATTATTACTATTTGATTTATTGAGTCCGCGTTACAAAATATTACTGTGTTCTTGTGTGATATTTAAAGTTACATGAAGTAACCCACACAAGAACTACAGAGCTCCAACACAATATTATGGAAGCATACATTTTTCATTAGTGTAATTAAAAGTATAACTGAGTCGTCAGCTTCTGCGTGTATTTATCAGTTTGACTGCTCCTGTGGAGCCAGTTACAGAGGCCGTACACTTAGGCGTGTTTATATTTGGATTTCCGAACATCATCCTGCGTGGTTAAGTAAAGGACAAACAAATTCCATTCATCGCTCTATCCCATCTCATCTTTCGGATACAGAATTCAAGATTGATGTTAACGAAGCTTTCAAAGCCATTTACCGCATACCAACTAATCTTAACTTCACCTTAAGAGTTCACTTAATACATATTTCTGAGGCCGTTGGTATATATATTATGAAACCTAACTTATGTATCCAAAAATAGTTAGTTCAAACACTGTCCTTACCTTGGCCATCAAGGCTCTAATGATCCTCAACTAATTGGGGGAATTTCCTTAATTACACTTGATGTTCTATTTGCTATCATATTTTTATACCTATTGTAATTTATGAATCTTCAGTGAACTGTAATTCCACTGATCTTAACCAAGCGATAGTGTATTGATAATGACGACTATTCTAAAAGTTGTCGAAAAGGATATTCTTTCTTTGCTCAATATTTTTCTAAATGTCTCAATAAATATTTTCGTTATTTTTTTTCACTTGGCGAATTTTTGAAGGAAGCTGAATGACTTAATGGTCCTGCAGATGATGTTAGCTGTTGTCGAAAAGCTACGATGGAAACAGTCTCCTGATTTGGAAGATTATATAAATAAAAACGACTGAATTTATTATAAGAATGAAAATTAACAAAATCAAGAATTTTTATCTTTCCATAGAAAACCCTTATTATTATTCTCTCGGGTTTTGAGTTTAACATAGAACTTCAGCAACTCATTGCTGTTTCATCCTGTTCTTTGAAGTTCTCTGTAACTTCATGATTGTTCATGAGCTCTCATCTCCTCCTCATATGACATCCTCTATGTGAAAGCCTAACTTGTCGTACCTCATTTAGTTTGCAGTCGAAGGACTGGTACGCGATGTCAGTCAGCAGTTTCCTCAGTGTATGTCCGATCTATCTCTATTTTCTTCGACACATTTGTTGAACAATAGATTTTTACAAGGTGAAAGGGTTTCGATGTTTATACAAACTACACTGTTCCCCAAGCTAATTTCTTATCCTCCAACTCATACAGTACCTGTCCTGCTTAGACCAAAGTCAAATCAAATTGCTAGATCGATCGTCCAAAATAAGAGATATTTTTTGGGATCACAGTCATACCGCGATGATGATAGCTTAGCTAGCTAAGAATCATGCAAAAACAACCGAACATAACACAACATCCGGCTAAATGGCATGATGCTTGACCACGAATCTTCAGCTTAAAGATTCAACTTAAACTTTAAAGGTCAACATCCCATGCTCAGTAAAGAATGCTGTAGTATAATAATTTTGGGCAAATTATTTGCCTCCACAGGTCCTTGACTGGTTCATTCCGAGTTCCATGCTGCTTATATTTTCTGGCCAGCTATCCGATATGCAGTATTCAGCTAACGAAGGCAGCTATTGAAAAAAAAACATCAAAATGACATGCATATTATCTGAAAACGCAAAAATTCGAAATTCTGTTGATTCGGGAGACAATGGAATCATTCATTACTCAGAAGAAAGTGATTATAACCATTAGAAAAACTACCAATATATATATGTTAGAAAAAATGATATAAAGGTATAAATCCATCAAAATTATTGATACACACAGATTAAAGGTTGCGACAAATACAAGTTAACTAAGGTTATTTTAACAAAAATCTCAGATCAAAATAAAATTTACTACGGTTTCTTGGACGACAAAGTATACTTAAGCCCTTTACAGTAAAAGATTAATTCAGGGAATCAGTAATTACTTCCAAAGACTCCATTATGAGGTTGCGCAGTCGTATTCTGAGGCGGTATAACTTCAACCATTTCTTTCTTCAGTAATCTCTATTTATATTTCATATATCTAAAAACTGATTATTCTGCCTACATCCTCATTGTATTGTTTTGAATAGGCAATTTTTGTGACAATAAATGAATCTGCACTGAATATATACAGTCAACTGCACACTCAGTTAATAAAGTGCTTGGAATTCATTCATCTTTGTCGAATCAGTCTTGATTCTACTAATTCTCAGCGTTTATTAGACAGAATATTTTGTTCTTTCCACCATTCGACAGTCAAAGAAGCAGCGGATTCCTCCGAGTCAGCTTGTGAACAACTATGCAACTTACAGTTTAATAAACTTAGTACATTATTCATACTACTATCAGGTTAATAAGGAGTTAAGAGGTTTGTCGTAAAATAAACGGAGAAATAAGTCAATTGCTAATTTAGGCCTAATAAAATTGATTCATTATTCTAGAAGTAATCTGAATTGTTCATTTTACGATTTTATAGCCATTTTATTCACCAAGATCTTCACTATTTTGCGAGATTTGGGAAATAAAACTTTGCTTACTGTTACAATTACATGTTTGAAAATAGGAAAATAAAGATTTCACCTGAAAATGGACGTTTAAGAACATGCAAGGCATTGGCAGCTATAAAAACTTGTCGATATTCTAGATATATGTTAATTCTGTTTAATGCTGCGTTCTCTGTCAGCTGAGAAAGCTGTTGAAATCTCCATTTCACTTCATCGATATTAAAGGCGAAATCCTTTGGAATTCTTTTTTTTATTATAGCTTGATTCCACACTGGATTTTTGGTAGAAGTATGGAATTTTCAGCATGTGATATCGGTAGCCCAAATTTTGCAGGTCGGCCACTGATATCAGGGTATCGAACCCCGGACCATGTGCATGGTCGGCGAGAGTCCTAACCGCTGTGCCACCGACGCACATGTATGATGATATATGATGATTAACTCAGGGAGAACTCCCATTGTAACATAACGAAAATCAAAACAAGTGATTCAGCGAAGAGACTCTTTTCAACGAATTTATCATCAAGCTGTACAATCGTATATATATGGTTTTTTTCAGAAGTTATATCCGGTGAGGGAATTGAATCATAGGTGCGAATGCATAAAATAATAATAATAGTAGTATGAAATGCAAGAACACAAAAGACAACTAAAATGTTTGTGATTATAATCATAGTTAAATGTCAAGTGACAAAGCAAATTAATGTCATATGTAGAATAATTCATAGGAGGGATAGAACTTGAAAAAGGATGTGCAATTATAGGATTAGTAGATAAATCGAAAAAAACAAAAACGTTAAGTAATATTGTGTGAAATTTGATAGCATAGAATTTAACGTTGTAAAAAAGAATTGATTTAAAATGACAATTGGAACAAGTGAAATACTACTGGGGACAGTTCAAAGTGAGAGTAGTAATAGTAATAGTTGACGTAATAAGGAAGAGGCTACAAACTGAATAGACAAAGTCAAAAAAGGAAAAACGAAGAATTGATAGAGCTAAAATATGATTGGGGATTACCATGCTAAAGCATAGAGGGATTAAGACCAAATTAGTATTACATATGACGTTCACGAGCCGCAAATTGTCCTCTAACTCTGTAAAAGATAAGCTCTCCCATGTGCATCTATCAGTTCACCTACTCTTGTGGAGCAAGGTACATTGGCCGTAGTCAGAGGACGCTTTCCACATGGATACGAGAATATATTCCAGCTTGGTTTTAAAGGGAGAAAGGAAGTGTGTACGAAGCTCTATTCTGCAACACCTGATCGACTTTTGTCACTCTGTCAACCCTGACCATGATTTCAAGATCATATGTAGAATTCATGCTAACTTCCCGCGCTCTCTTCGTTACAGACTTCTAAAGACAGCTGAGGCCTTGGCAATTCATGACTTTAAGCCAGACCTTTGTGTACAAAAGAAGTACGCACAATCCCTACTTCTGCCTTGTCCGTAGAGGATAATAAAATAAATAATTTTTCCTTCACGTTCCCAGTGGAACATAGGGCTCCAAGCTAGTGGCTTGAAGTTTCTGTAGCAGTGTTTAATTTTTACAGGATGGGGTTGGTATCCTCATGCTTAACCTTTCCTCTTTACCAGCATTATTTCTGGCTCGGTGAGGTAAAGGAGTGCGCCGGCCGGGGATCGAACCCCGGACCATATGCATAGTTGGCGAGCGTCCTAACCGCTATACCACCGACGCACACAGGAATAGACATTTATTTATTTTGTTTATTTAGTTATTCTATGTACCTTTCCCTTATTACTATGATTATTTTTGTTATTATTATCATTATTACTATTGTGGTGAGAGCAGGCTGCTAGCCGATTGGTTGGCACTAATCTACGTTAAGGTCTAGGTCACTAATATGGGCCGTGAGAAAATATGAACAAGGCTGAGTCAACAACCAATCACAGCAAAGTTAACGTGGCAAAATGTGATTCGCAGATAGAGAACTCTATTTGTCAAGGAATCCCGAAACAACCAATAAGAAGCCTGCGTTTGTCTACCTAAAAACAACCAATCAGATGACTGCGCTTGTCTATAATAATGTAGTTGAAATATGTATAAATACGTGTTGATTTTCATAATAAAACGATCTGTTGCCTGGCCCTTGTCTTCTGTTGTTACATTTGGTGTCGCTGCCTACCGACAAATGAAAAGCCTATACCCTGCAGTTTTTGATGGAGACATATGGATCTTCGGGCAGGACTTCAAGGCTTCTGCGCAGTTGAGTGGCGTTCAAGATCTGTCAGCGATGGAGCTGCTACTTGAGACGCTGCTGGGAGGTCGGGCGAAAGCAGCATATGAAGGTGTGGGCCGGAGTATGGACGAATGTTCGACAGGGTCAGGCAAACAGTTTCCAAAGTGGGAAGGACCATATATGGTCACTTCGAGATGGGGTTACGCAGACACAGTCGCAATGGCGAACAATGAGAGGCGCGTGAACGTCAGCGAGCTCCAGAAATGGATACAGCGAGACAAGCCAACGATGACACCTGCACCAAGTAGATCAAGCCGGCTTCAGTCGCACGTATTTGACGGGGGGACGAGTGTGGTGAGAGCAGGCTGCTAGCCGATTGGTTGGCACTAATCTACGTTAAGGTCTAGGTCACTAATATGGGCCGTGAGAAAATATGAACAAGGCTGAGTCAACAACCAATCACAGCAAAGTTAACGTGGCAAAATGTGATTCGCAGATAGAGAACTCTATTTGTCAAGGAATCCCGAAACAACCAATAAGAAGCCTGCGTTTGTCTACCTAAAAACAACCAATCAGATGACTGCGCTTGTCTATAATAATGTAGTTGAAATATGTATAAATACGTGTTGATTTTCATAATAAAACGATCTGTTGCCTGGCCCTTGTCTTCTGTTGTTACACTATTACTATTCTCACTCTGAATCTTTTCCACTTGACCCACTTGTCATTTTAAACCTAAAATTATTAATTTTCATATTTTTTGTTTTTACAATATTGAATTCTATCATATCAGATTTCACACCATGTTCTGTAACATTTTATATTCGTCTACTAATCTTATAATTATGTATACCTTTCCAAAATCTACACAGCTTATGTATTATTCTATATATGACATTAATTATTTTGCCACTTGACACTAAACCATGATTATAATCACAGTTATTTTAATTGCACTTCATACTATTATTATTTCATGTATTCCCACCTTTGACCTAATTCCCTCACCGAATATAACTTCTTAAAAACCATATATATATCGATTGTACAGCTTGATGATAAATTCGTTGAAAAGAGTCTCTTCGCTGAATCACTTGTTTTGATTTTCTATATGATGATTAAACCAGTTTTTGATAGACTGTTTTGTATGCTTTATTGAACCGATCAAAATAAGTTACTTGACTCTTTCCATAATATAATTTCACCTTCTTGAATGAAGACTCATTGACTGTTACAGTGTTATAAATATTTTGGACTATCAAAACGGCTCTAAAGGAACTCGACTTCATGGATGATTTATGCGTTTGATCCAACAGAGTAGAAAATTTACACAGGAAAACCAACAACCCAAAGAAGCATCGAAAAAGACAGGATTTCACTTGAGCATAGAGATGATATAGGTGGTTAATATAAGCAACAAATCCTGCCAGGGATGGAAAAGCAAGACAGTAGTTCATTATTCTGAAACCATTGTAGTGATACACTACACTTAGAAAAGAGAAAAGAAAATTCGAATTCTTAATACCACTGTCAAGTAATTGATTCTATATAGTTCAGAAAGTGAGTGGAAACGAATTGGACACAGACTGAGAAGACTTTTGAGTGACATCAAATGCCAGACCCTGAAATGAAACTAGAATTTGAGATGACAAGTTGGACTTCGTTTCAAGTGTGACATTTTGAAGACTGTGTTAAGAGGAGGTATAAAACCCATGGGCAACCTTTATCTAGATAGAGAAGACTGAATAGAACAGGGTAAAATGATTATGTAACTCTTTGCTGAAGCTCTTTGTTCACCTTGAAATAATAATTATGATAAGAATACTCTTATTATTCACTTTTTAAGCAATTTACCCAATTTCTAAAGTATATCTAAATCAAATCCGAATGTGAAAGTGAAGCTAGTGACCTTACTGAAAATAACTCAAACCCAAGAGGCAATTAATTTCATTTTTGATGTGATTAACTACATTCGATTATGATTCAGATGACAGAAGAAAGTGTAAGTAATAACACTACGTGATGGACAGTTGCCTGCCTTGCTCGCCATCCCCGTGCTGTATCCTTAAATGAATTATACTCTCATTTTTAACGGCGTCGGAGATTCATCAAGTGTTCATGAATACTTCACGTATTCCAATAAGCTCCAAATTGAGTCAGTTGTTTCAGTTTACAAATGTCGCATTTACCAATAGACTTGACTGTCTAAAAAGTATAATTTCACGATTAAAAGCCGTACATTTCTTACACAGATGTTATGCTTCTGTTCTTATGGCCTCCAATAACCTTCAAAAGACCTATCAAGGGGAGTGAAATTAAGACACCTGGGCATAGCCGAGACACTAGCTATCCAAAAGCTCAAACCCACGCTTTGTATACAAAAAGTACCTCCAACCCCTGTCCCTCCCATGGCCAATTTAGCAATGACCGTCCCATCGCCTTTCTTATCTAAACTTCCTGTTTATTCATGTTATTTTAAGTTTTTCTTAATCCCTGTTTACACTACCATATTTTCATATCCAAACTTCCTGTCTATTTTGCTATTTTATTATTTCTACATATATAATCCCTGATTGCATAAACAATTATTCGTCACATTAGTTTTTTTATCCAAACATCCTGTCTATTTTTGTTATTTCTACATTTCTAACCCCCAATTGCACAATGTCAATCTTCTTAGTTATTATCCTGCTACTTTGTTTGAGTTTTACCCATCCCCCTGTTTATTATGGCATTTTAATTCCTAATTGTAATTTTTTATTAATTTGACCCTTAACCGGAAATTATTCTGGAACTTTCCCATCCATCTGATATAAATACACGAATGTACAGCTACCTAATTGATACTGACTCCGTCGAAAAGAAAATTTTCTTCGCTGCAACTGTCTTCTTAATAACTCCTATGACCCACTGTGTATATTCCGTGACTTCAAAAGATCGTGTTGAAAACTTAAGTCAACCGAAAAAAGAAAAGAAAAGTGTCTGCGGATATAAAAGTGAAGCAAGGTTAAAATGGTGTCGCATTTCCTGGAATCAAATTCGTCAACCTCGAATGAAATGTTTAACAGACGATTTTAAGATCAGTTAAGGGTATTCAGGAACACGATAGCACATGAAATAAATGGCTACTCATAAACGTAAAGTAACCAAAAGAAAAATAGCCAGCATTCGTTGTCACAATACTTTGGAATTCAGATTTCATCAGTACATGCCTATCCAGTTATAGGAATAGTTCGAACTAACTAAGGTTATGCAAAATAGCCATACTGAGAGCTAATGCGGCCAGTTTCCACAGTGAAACATTAAATTTTATGGATAGGTAAAGTCACGTCTGAAATGCAGGGTGTTTGTTTCTCTAAGTAGTCAGATTGTATCCAGCATAAGATAAAGTCAGTCTGATGAATAAAAAGCCTTGCATTACAAAATTCTGGCTAAGGAACACCTCTGATAATGATGATGATTGATGTAATCTATTTTCAAATGAACATTGTAGTAAATTAAGTAATTCTCTCTATTTTTGTGGAAAACTTCTCTCCCTTGGAGGAAAACAAACAAACACACACAACAAAGTCTGGAATTAAGTGATTACATAATTTTTGTTGTACTGAAAGAAAAAAGTATAAAGGAAGAGTAAGAAAGTTGCATATATTTTACGACTACTTATTTTGTTGGTAGTAATATAGACAGATAGGTAGGTAAATGTATGCTTTGAGGGGTATGTGTGTGTGTGGTGAAAATAACTAGGCTTACAAGCATCACACACTTGTCTACTTACTTAGCGATATTACAGCCATCCTGATCATCACCACCATCATTATGAACAAGGTGTCAATCAAAACACAATTTTAGGTAGGCAAATATCAGTCTAAAAAAGGAGATTACCGCTGCTATGCCTGATAATGCTGCTGTAATCCACTTAGAGATAGATTATTTAGACATCAGTGAAGTATTCGCAGGAAATGAAAACAAATCCCAAACTGTGATAGCAAGGAGAAGGGAATATTGAAGACACTTCTTTGTACTGTGTGTACTGCGTGTGTTTGTGTGTGTGTGTGCAGGCGGGCGACTAAAATATTCATGATTACTGAAAACTGATAAAGGAGCCAATGAATGTGCTGAAGGTTGTAGAATTGCAAATACTATTAGGCATTTAGTTAGCTAACAGATATACTAGTCTAAGCACTATCGGGATCAGTTAACACCTCTACTATTGCTAATATCACTACTTTTCAGACTACACTCCAGTAATATACTTTAGTATACTTAGTTGCCTAACTATATATATATATATATATATATTGATGTGTTAACGTGCAATGAATTAGAACAACACACCGAATAAGTAACAAAATTAGCAGAAACCATCTAAAAAATAAAATAAAAAGTGTATTTATTGCCTTTGTTTTTAACCGCATGCTGAGATTAGCAGTTTGAAGCTTTCTTGCTACTTGGCGAATATTTTTATCTCAGCTGTAATAGTTGCAGTAGTTGTTGTTGTAATTTTTTTATTATTTCTGTTACTTTTTCTGGTTAATACAGTTTCATTATTATCATCATCTGATTGACATGCAAATTAGTGTATTTATCATCCTGGATCAGTTTACTATGGTTGTACTAATATTTCAACACATTTTGGATATTCAGTTAAAAAAAAATTACAGTTGAAGTAGACTGTTCATTTTCTAAGTTGTTAATAGTGTTGATTGTAAAAGTGGTTATAAATTTTTATCTTGGTAGGTGGTAATATAATCTGGTGAATACTTTGAATAATTGTCGTAATTCATCAGTGGGTTGTTCCTGTTTTATTCCTTATATCCTGAGCGGAACAAAGAGTTTCAAAAATTTAAGTGTCAGTAGCGATGATGATGATGATTTTAAGCAGTATGTCGTTACTAGCTACACGCCAGTCCTTCCACCTTTTCTTGGATTACTACTACCAGCTGCTAGGTGAAGTTGACGAGTATGTCGGCCAAGATTTGAACCCGCAACACATCAGTACTTTATCTCTTTCTGTTATTCGATAAATTGAATTACTCACGTTAAAATTAATCAGTCATTTAGCCCCTTTTTTTAAAAATTGTTTAAACTGATTGAATGTTTAGCAGGGATTAGCAGCTGGATCCAGAAAAGTAGCTTCATCTTGTTCGTTCGATTGCCTGTCTACATATAACTTAGAAAACTGGGGAGATTGATTTGAAATAGTCACAGTCTTCTCAACAAGCATTAATTTGTTTATGGTTCTTTCTCTCTCTCTCTCAAAAAAGCAAACATCTGATGCAAATAATATTTAATTAACAGCTATCTGAAGGCGCAATTCTCACTTCTTTTCTAGGTAGACTTCCTCGTGAAGTGACATCTTTTAGAGGCACATTTAGCCACTGATAAACGTGTTTTTAAATGGTTGGAGTTAACCGGTAGGATGCCTTGGACTTCGGTGTCGTGCTGGTAGGCACTCATCAACAAGGATTATTTACAACCTCGAAGGAACTCATGTCCCTTCTGAGATTCGAACCCGCGTCACCCAGAGCTGCAGTCAGTGAAGTTACCACTGAGCTAATCGGGCTCGCGACTGACCTCCTGTAGGACTGTACTGGATACTCTGATTGGACACTAGTAACCAGTGTGGTTTCAATCTGCACCAGAAAAAGGACTCAACACATCACACTAGTTACTAGTGTCCAATAAAAAATAAACGTGTTTGTCTCGTATCTTGAATATCTTGGTCTCAAATCCTGATGGAATCGTGGGTAGACAGTTCTGATAAGCCACAAACTAGGGTAAAACAGCTACTAGATACCCTAAGGATTAGAATGTTTCCGTAACCGGAGCTTATTTGCTACGAAATTTACCGTTAAGATCAGTCGAATTTTTATAAATACAAATTTTGAATTTAATTTCGTTTTCAGATTTTCGAATCACGAATGAAACCCTGTTAAATTAAAATTAAACATTAAGTTGAATAAGTCTAATTTTTTTCACTTACGATAATCAATCTATTTTGCTTGGTTACAGGACTTCATCATGAACTGACATCGATAAGAAAACCATTGGAAAACCTGCAGGGAGTACTAGACCGCTGTTTCGTCCTAGTCTGAAACTCCTCAGTAGTACGCACACACCACCAGGGTTCGAAACCAGTACCTTCTGGTTACAAGGCTAGCGACCTCGTAGATCATTAAGTTACTGGGACCCGCCAATCCAATGGCCTATGAATTCCAACTTCCGCCAATTCATGATATGGCGTGACCACTAGTGAATGTCATCCGTGGCGATTATTTGTCCTCTCACCTGACTTGCTGCACCCTACTGGTCACGACGTCCCACTAGAACCCCAGGTAGACAACCTATTTTGTATCTGTGCTTCTTTGGTAATCAACGGAGTTCTTCTATATGGTTCAGAAACCTGGTGTGTCACTAGAAGCATTTCCAACAGCTGACTGAAGAATTTAAACAGCAGCTGCCTTCGATTGATACTGAAGATGAGATGGCCGGCTAGAAAGAATGACCAACAATGAACTTAGGGAACAAATCAACCAAAAACCTTTTACTCAACAAATATGCCGAAAGGAATGGAGATGTATGGGGGGGACACTGAGGAGACCACCAAGTGACACCACGCACCAGTCAAGTCCTCAGGTGGAATCCAAACGGAAAACCATGCCATGGAAACTATGACAGCTTATAGGCGATCGTGTACCAATATAAAGAGAACCACGAGGAATACGATGAAATGGAGATGTATTTGATATGTTCCTACATGATGTGTGTTTTTTTTGATAGTCTGTTATATTTTGCTATGTGTTTATGGATCGATATTCCATTACAACCGACATTATGCTTTTGTCTGTCCACTAGCTAAATAAACATGTATGACCTTGTTATCACATGACATTACAACCAATCATGGTAAGAAGTTATCTTATCGGTTCATATGTATTAGTCATTTTCATATATACTTTGCATTGTACACTTGTTCATACTTTCTTGTTTCACACACTTTTCGTACATCTAAGTACCCTTCCACTCACACACTAGTGTGACATTTATTTTCCTTGTCTGGAAAATACAAGTATCATCGTAAACCTGGTGGTCTTCTGATTTCCCTCTTTCCGCGTCAGGACTATTAACTACTCGACGAGTACATAACATAATTGGCGACGGGGAAAACTACTAATAACTCACTCAGCAACAGTACATAACAGTATTGCTGAGGCCGTACGTTCCGCTTGAAACATAAAGAAATAATAGTAGTGATAAACTTCTCCAGTATTTATTTTGACACCATCAGGTGAAATATTGAAGACCGTTACATTAGAAGGAAGCCAATCTAATGGTGTACTTCATAAAATTTTCATACCTCCGCTTATCATCGATGTAAATGAATATGTAAGTGATTTGAAATTCACCTACTTAGAGAATGAGATAGTGTTTAATCCCCGCCTTACATTATTTTGAAATATTAACTATCCTTGTATGGGAGAAGTCAAACCTGTACAGTACTCAGTGAATACCAGGCTGAAGAGAATTTTCCTTCGTAAAACATGTTTCTAACGTTTGAACATTATTAAACCAATAAAAATGTTTCAAAATAATTTCACATTGATAATAGATTCATACAAAATTATATTTACAGGAAGCTGAAAATTAGTTCACTAATGAAAACTTTATTGGTTAAAAAGGTGAAAATAAATACACCTGTTTATCGTTTTACTTGCTTCTTTTATACTAGGAAGACGTGTATGGACAAAAAGAATCCCCCACCTGTATCATCCACTTCTCTCCCTTCATCTTACTGTTTTAGGGAATTTCGTTTTGTTAACTGTCACTGGAGTAACACGACTTGTTTTTCATCCTACCATTAATAACAGCTTCTAAAAAACGTTATAATCGCTATGAATGATGAAACATTTACGCTACACTATTATTATTGTTACTACTACTACTACGACCATGTATGTGAAGAGAAAAGCCAATTAGATGTGCTGATTTTATTACTCCATCTCCTTATTAACATCACCATTAGACGTAAAATGTGTTTATGACCAGTTTGACTTTATTTATATCAACTTTTTTATGCAGTGAAAAGAATTTTTGTTTACAAGATGAACAAATACTGTTTAAATTTTTAGTACTGTAAAGAATATTATGATGTTAGTTCACTTAAACGTTTTTAGGAGTATATATTATTTTGCAGTGTAAATTAATTAGTTTTTACAAGAATTAAGTTACTCTTGGTAATTGACGCTAGCCAGTCTGTCTTTTCAGTTTTTTTCAGGTATAAATGGCATGCTTGGAAGGAATATGATGAGGAAAACTTTTAACTGACTGGAAACATTATTATTATTATCTCCTTAGGTTCCGAGTGGAACATAGGGTTCCAACACAACAACTCCATTTAATCTGGTCCTCTGAAGTCCTGTGTAGCTGGCTCCACGATTGTCCATAAGCTTTCATCTCCTCTTCACACAATCTCCTGTATACTACCTTCACACCTGCATCCAACTCTCCATTTCTCATCCCAGTTACAGTTGAGGACCTGTCATCCAACGGTCTTCTCAGCGTGTATCCGATTCATCTCCATTTTCAGGATTTTATCATGAAGTGAACGCATACACCGTCAGGGTTCGAAACCAGGACCTTCTGGTTACAAGGCGATCTCGCTTGTAGACCATCAAGGCACTGGGGCCCGATCCAGTGGTCTAAGAATTCCAAATCCTGCCAATTCATGATATGGCGTGACCCCTAGCGAATGTCACCACTGGCGATTTTTTGTGCTGGTGCCTGACCTGCTGCACTCCACTGGTCACGAATTCCCACTTAAACCCAGACAGCCACCTACCTGAATAGGGCCAGTCACTAGTGAACATCAGATAGATATTCAAGTGGCCAGTACCCACAGGTTTTCCAATGATCCTCTAACTGATATCAGTTCATGATGAAATCCTGAAACCAATGAAATCTCTACAAACCAACACTTGAAAATCTCCATTTTCTTCGACACATTTGTAAAGTAGTATATCCTTGGTATGAAACATATATTTTCATGTATGTCTGTAAGACAGTAGGATCTGTAAATTTACCAGAAGAGTCATCATTACAATTACTCAGCTGAAATAGAGTAGTTTTTTTCTGTATGACAGTATACTTCTACAAAAGCAATAAATGAAGCAGTCACTGAGAAACTGAAATGGCATATGATCCTCAAAATACGCGGGTTTTATTCAATCAATTCAAGAAGCCCATAAGAGCATGTTATTTTTGTTGTCCAGTTCAAGTGGTGTATTTTTGACATACTTCAGTCCACAGATCACATATACCAACTTCGATTCACATCTATTGAAATGCAAATAAAACATTGTGATGCCTGTTTAACAGACAACTCCTATTGCTACAGAAGCAAGTTCATGAAGGTTAAAAAGTTATCTAAATCTAAAGCGATTAAGAATTGGTTCTTTGATTATGACTATTTCATCGGCGGATAAATTACTTGAAGTAATTTGAGAACTAACTGTATTATTTAGGAAGTATCTTTACTCATATGTAACATTCTATAAAATGATCCACAAATTCAGGGTTAATAAATTAATTTTCTTAATCTTTGAGGTTAAAAGGTAATTTATTCGTTTTAGCGGGTAAAAATTAAGCTATGTACCTTGGTATAAAAATAATTTACTTATAAATGAGAAGTAACAGGCTTTTTGTCATGAAGGAGTGAATCCTTGAAGATTCTGTGCGTCGATGACACAGTGGTTAGGACTTTCGCAGACCATACTCATGATCCGAGGTTCGATCCTTTGCCGACGCACACCTCATATCTATGGTTGGCCTGCAAAATTCGGGCTAACAATATCACATGCTGAAAGGTCCATACTTGTACCAAAAATACAGTGTGGAATCAAGCTGTAATAAAAAAGGTAGTAGCGATACAGTCTCGCTGAAAGAAGGAAACTTCTAAATTCACTTCAGAAAGCTTGACAGAAGGGCGGAGAATATCATTTAGCGCCTTCCCTGTCCAAAAATTGCAATGAATTTTCAAGATGATGAGTAACGTATTATACATTTCTGTGAAGACATTTTTGCACACAGAATAAAGCTTTTCTTTGCCAGCAGTTCCACATTTATTTTTATGACCTGTTGAAAACTGTTTAATTTCATATACATGTGAAAAGATACATTACTGCTGGATAGGAATTCAGGATATGTGATACAACAGTTCGTACTTGAACGCCTATATGGATGCAACAAACCCAAAAACATTTTACGGTTCAATACGTTTGGTAGGAAGAGAAGCCTTTCAGATGTACATGGTTATTACTGCGGTCTTTATCAGTAGCATGTTAGACATTGACAGCTAACATTTCTGTACAACTAACTTATCCTGAATCTCCAAGAGGTGGTTTTTGAGGATTAGATTTGTCTTTACGAAATTGATCATGTACTGATATCAGTCAGAGAACCACTGAAAACCAGGCAGCACTAGACAGCTGTTTCTTCCTAGTATATTAATCAGCAGCAGTACACACCCTTTGGCGTTCGAATCCAAGACCTTCCGGTCACAAGGCAAGCTGGCTCGTATACCATTTCAGCCACTGGAACCGGATTCAATGGTCATTCCATGAATTCTAACTTCTACCAGTTCGTGATTTAGCGCAACCACCAACAAATTTCATAGGTTCTTTAAAAAAATGTAACTTCATGGATATAATCCCAAGTCATCGTTCATTTACTATAATAATCAAGTTAAACTATCTGGCAACTTAAGACCATTAAGGTTAGATCTTAAAAATAAGTTAGAACTAGGATCAATTTGGCATCAGCAAGAGGATCTCTCGATAATGCACATACATTATAGCCGAAACAACAGAGTATCATGAGTCAAACAGATTCTTATTAATGCTTCAAGTGGGATTTACGAATTAAGCAAATCTTTATTGAGTACAGAATAGTATTTTTTGGAGGATGAGCAGCAGGCAGACTGCATAATTCTTGGGAATAGGATTCACATTAACAATTTCTAACTGAATATTCAACTTCATAAGTTGGATGACTAAGTTTCACAATCTCATTTCTTAGTAGGACATCTGGGTGTCGATTAGGCATTATCATAGGAAAATCTAATTATGCGTCATGAAGCTTTCTGCTGGTTAACACATCACCGAATGGATTTGAAACTTCTGTGTTTTTTTTTCTGTGGAACGACTGCTTCAGTGGTAAACAAACTGTAACAAATGTTTTGTTGATATTAAAAACTAAACGAGGTAACTGAGAAAAAATACTGTGCTGTTGTTAAAGAACAAAGATGACTTCACCAGTTGTACCACGGAATTTCGCTAGTAGGTCACTGAGTCAGCTGTTTCAACGTCAATCATAACACAGACCTCTGTGTAGTAAAATTAAACCAATGTGCAAAGCTATCTTATAATGCATAATTTCTTCTTGAAGAAATATGCATGAACCGAAGGATAAAGTGTATGAACTGCAGCCTTTACTTCATCTTCTTGTAAAATGGTGGTGCAAATTTTTCTTGATGTTCTAAACTTCAAATGTTATGCATTATTTTCAACCTTCAGAAACACTTCGTTTACCTCTGTTATGTGAATGTGTCGTCTTTCATATTTTCTTCTGGTTATATAATGCGGCACTCCCCACCCTCTTACATCTTGAACAGAACACAGTTGAGTTCACTGTATGTTGCTGAAATGCACTGATTGGTGCCAATTGCAAGGATTGTAATTACCGACACAGTGCTGTCACTATGCAGCCGAACCCTACTTAGACACTTAGTTTATTAATTTTAGAAAAATCTTCAATTTTATATCGAATTTAGAGTTTTTCAATGTGGTTATGTGGCAGCAGAAGACAAGGGCCGGCAACAGATCGTTTTATTACGGAAATCAGCACGTATTTATATTTATTTCCTGTACATTATTATAGCTTATGCAAGCAGACAAACGCAGTCTTCTGATTGATTGTTTCTCGGAAGTTAAGCAGACAAACGCAGGCTTCTGACTGGTTGTTTCGGATAACATCGAAAAGTGGAGCCATCTATCTGCGAATCATATTTGCCCACGTTAAGTTTGCTGTGATTGGTTGTTGAATCAGCCTTGTTCATATTTTCTCACGGCCAATAGTAGTGACCTGGACATTGACGTAGACTGATGTCTACCGATTGGCTAGCAGCCTGCTCTCACCACAGTTAGAATAACAATTGGAGTAAAGTTGTGGGAATAAGTTCCTCAAATATAGTCATCTCAATTACAATTTACTAGTATACTTTACTCCTAAACGTCTCACTGATGTCACTGAACGTAAAATAAAGTATTAAACTGGACTTCGAAATAGGAAGTACTCATAAACACATGACCGGTACAACTGAAGTCTATTAGCGACCAAACTTCAGGTCAATCAAATCCTTGAAAAAACATGCTTGAAAATTAGCTTATTGCTCACTGGTAACTAAGTACAGGGTGAAATTGCCCAAAGTTCTGGTGGGAAGTCGGGACCATTGAGATCCACCGCGTTGGGTGTAAGGACAAATATTCATTGGCTGGCAGTTGCCCTATACACTGTGAGTTGAGAGAAGTAAGAACTGATGGACCTGCCATTAGGTTCCGTCTAAGTGGTATACGAGCTCACCTTTTAACCTGAGGGTCTTGGATGCGTAATTCTAAAGAGTTCAAAATCAGGACTAAACAGCTGTCCAGTACTCTGAGGTTTCCACTGGCACCACGAATGAATTCAATTCATGCTTGAACTTAATATCAATAAAATCCCTGCAAACCAGCATTTGAAAACAAATATTTATTAGCCGGTAACTATCAGATACAAGAGATGAAGTCTCTCTTCACTAAGGAACAAATAAGCCAGTTAGTTAGGAATATTAATGCATCATTTCTGATGTATGAAGTGATTTAATGAATATCTAAGTGTTCAGTAGTCATAAATACAAACCTTAAGCATAGGACTAAAAAGAGAAACGAAATGGGCGCTTAATTTTACATATTCAACAAAATAACAACAATTTAACAGTTTAGATATTGTTCTTATAAACAAAGGTAAAAGATGTTTAGTTTGTCTAAGGTTTTAGAATACATCGTAAACACATTTTATGAACTAGGATAGAAGGCAGTAATATACGCGTTCACTCTATTTTAGAAAGATTAAATGAGGTTAACGAAAAAGCACTAAATAGTTAAAAACGTTGGTAAGGAAAGAATTTTCGAACTGCCGTTATTTATCATCTTCAAGGATATACTTTTTATATTATTTTTGGTTAATAAAAAATCTACCAAGGCATTTTCTTCTAAGTTCTAGAAACAAATTTGAGCGCTCACAACTCCTCGGATGAACAAATCGAAAAATCACGAAAACCTGAAAGTAAAGGTAATTTTAACAATTGCAGGTCAAGTGAGGTAACACAATTTCGAATACATGTTATTAGTCAGCGTTTTCTAGATAAGCTGTGGTTCGAAAGTTCAGCTGCTGGATCTCGAATTTAAAACTGATACTGTGGGAGGAATCCCCCGAAAACCAGTTTCACAATCTCTCAGTGAAAAATAACTTGCTACCAGCCTATGAATGATCTATTCTTGTAGGAAACTACTTGAACAGCATGTGAAAGACAAGCTGACACACTGAATCATATGAACAGGCATATATCAGTTCACTTGCCTCAGTGCAGCTGAGTACTTGCCTGTGATTGTAAAACGCGCTTATGAACACAACTTAACTAGGCTAGCAAAGGGAGAACCGGTGTATTGCTTTAGTTCACTAACAGAACACCTAGCAAATTCAGGAGAAGCAGTTCTATTTGAGAAATCTTTCAAAGTTTTATACTAGATCTGGTCAAACATGACGAAGGGAATGAGATCAAGAGACCTTGGCATGGGTGAGGGATTAGTGATCCAAAAATTTAAGTCAATACTATGTATTCGAAAGAAGTACATTCAGTCTTTGTATTAGTCATAGCCATCATTAACATTCTATTCCCCCAAAAAATTTGTTTTTATTGTCAAAACTAGCTGTTTACTCTTTATTTTAATCTCACTTCATTTTGATTTCCGTCCAAAAATAGCTGCATAACTTCTCCATCCCTTTATGACGTATTTACTAATACACAGCCTATTTGACCAACCTACCGAAAAGCTTTTCCTGTCTACAACCCTAATTCTGCAAATTTATGACTGTCTAACAGGAGTTGTCGCCTTTAGAATGATCCAGGAAGATCAATGCTCTGGAACAGCCCAATTCAAGTTCAAATAGTAACTTCGCAGCCTGCAGACGCCAGTCACAACTTAGGGGGTTCTGTATTCCAGTTTGCCACCTAAATTTGGCCAAAAACAACTCCAATCAACTGCTTGCAGCTACGATGAGATGATTACATCTCCGAATAAGGTATATGCCATGCGTAAAGTGAAGTCGTTCCAATCATTCAATGAATTAGGAATACTCGGAATCAAAAAGCATGATTTAAAAATACTTTAAGATGGAGAAACAAGAAAATTTATTGAAGTTTGGCCAGTAGACTTATACTGTACTTTTCCTCAAGAAGTGAATTATTATTTGAGAGAGAGAGAGAGAGAGCATGACGACTGTGTCAGAAGACTGTAACTACTGAAATACGCTAGTAATATGTGGCATATGGCTTTCAGACTTGGGAAATAAATTGCTAGCTGTATTCCACTCAGCAGTTTTAAATTTTTTCTTGGCTTAAGAGGGTAGGCAGAAATAATTCCAGTCATATGTTTGTGAAATTATTCTTAGAAATAATGAGCTCTTTTCAGTAATTTACTTTTCTGAATACCTATAGGTGTGAAGAATGACTTTAGTGTTATTAAGCTAAAGCATGAGTCAGTCAAATAGGCTAGTAGACATAGGTAAGCAAAGGGATATGATAACGCACTTAAAGTAGTAAAGTGGAATTTTCGACCTTACTGTCTTTCAGCAACAACCACAAACGCCAGTCACTATCGACAGAATAAATTTGATAGCGGTCACTTTCTTCACTTGTTTGAGCAGCATCATTTCAAATACATGAGGAGGATGTGACGATCAGGCAAGACAGGCCTTCATCACACTGAAATCCGTTTGAAGATCTGTCGCATTTGGAATCAAGAAAAAAAATATTAAATCACTTCTTCTGTATGGGTGCGAAACCCGACACATCCCGAAAAGCATTTCCCACGGGTTACTGCAGACTTTTATCAACAATTGACCTCGTTGGCTCCATACTGAATATCAAGCGGCCAGAAAGAATCGGCAGCAAGAAACTATGGGAACAAACCAACCGAGAACTTATTGCTCAATAAATATGTCGAAAAATAATGAAGACGGACTGGGCACACACTGAGGAGGCGGTAGAATGAAACCGCTTGCTAGGCCATCGCTAGAGTGGAACCCGAATGGGAAACGGCGAGTTGGACGTCCGATTGTGACATGAAAAAGATCGAGTAAGGAAGCGATAAGGCCCGATGGACAATCATGAGACCATCTAAAGAGGACCGCGGAGGACAAGACGAAGTGGATATGTGCTGTTAAAGCCCTATTTTCCACCGGGAACCCAAGGGAATAATAATAATGATTATAATCATAAAAAATGTACCATTTTGATGCATGACTGTATGATTTCATAAATTACAGGTTCACTTTTATAGTTCCCGCCTTCAATGCATTGCTAGGCACTTCCTATACTCTGACTTTATTCCACTATAGTTGGTATGACAGTATTCCCATTACAAGTATATAACATTCGTCTTGCTTATAGACTCATCAGACGATCTCGACTCCCTACCAATTGTAATGGTATTGGTGTGCGGCGTATTTACCACAACTACATTTCTTTTTCTCCCATCCAGTCGTTGGATGTATTGAATATCATCCTGTTCATTCACAAAATTCTACTGCCTTCAATTATTCAATACCAATTTGTAAAATTGCCTTAATAGGCCTACTTGCATATTTCTTTAATATCTACTACTTACGCTAAAATCAGTTTCATCATACAAATCATTTTCCGCCTGCCAAAAATAGCCATTTATCTTAATTTGTCTTAATTTGCTACGTCTTTTATTTTATCTGACTAACTGTTCAACACAGTAATACCTGCTGTGTTATGAACTTCCGAAATATGAAGGGCTGTAAGACAGGGAAGAAAGGAGGAGAAATTTTAGCAGCAAAAAAATTGCTACTTAATTAACACACTTAATTTTAGTTAGCCCAAGGAGAAGCAAAATGTAACTATGAAGAGAATTCAGTATACATAAGTTAGGGTCAAGTTTGAACAACATTCCCTCAGTTGATCATTTCTAGGTGATAAAAAAGGCAGACAGAAAATAAAAGTCAAACGAAAACATTGTTTAGCCGAAATGCGACAAACAACAATAGAAACAAAATGTTATACAAAAAAAAATAAGAAAAATCTAGTCAACTTAACGAAATACTGCTGATGATGTCAACAGTTAAATGCGGTTGTACACATACACGCACACACATACACACTTACATGAAGTTGACAATTTCACAGTGATTTTGTTATTTTTGTTGTTGTTATATTTGTTAGTGCGTCACTTTTAAGTCTACCGATTTGATTTTAACATCTTATTATCTATTACTGATTCATACAGAATTAGCTTTTCACACACACACCGTTTTTAATTGGGAGGGTGCAGTCAGAAGCAGAAGAATAATAAGATGATGATGATGAATAATGCCAAGGGTTATCCTGACCATTCCAATAGGTTATGGTTATGTTAAGAATGATTTAAAAAAGAAACATGACAGTTCTGTATTTGCGCTTCATCGATGATGCAGTAAAACAAAAGTGTTGTTCAATGCGTCAATATTGAATGGGGTAAATGCATGTATATGCTTCCATTGATCACATACTGACGGCTGATTGCAATGAGTAATAATGATAGTAATATTTTTGATAAAATATGGAATTCTTGGCATGCAGTACAAAATTGTATCTAGCGAGACTTATTGATGTCACATATTTATTATTATTATATCCTTTAATTCCTAGAGGAACACAGGGCTTCAGCTGCGCGTCTCCATTGCCTTCGGTTTTCTGACAACTTTTTCACTCCGCTCCAAGTCTGCCCAAATGCTTTCATCTCCTCCTCACATGGCCTCCTCCAAGTCACCCTCCAACTGACGACCAACTCACCGCTTCCCTTTCGGGTTCCACTCTAGCGATGGCTTGTCTAGTGATGTCACTCACTTGATGGTTTCCCCAGAGTATGGTCAATCCATCTCCATTCCTTTCTTCTTGCCTACTGGTTACATAATCGGTTCCTGGTTCGTTCGTTCATTGCCAGAGATCCCTATTGCTGATCTTTTCTGGCAAGCCATCTGATCTTGAGTATTGGGCGAAGACAACTATTAATGAAGGTCTGAAGATTGTTTGAGGCGCTGTCCAAGTCTCTGACCCGAATAGTAGCACTGACTGACTTCACATTGGAGTTCAAAATCCGGATCTTATTTTTGATCCTGAGTGCTGTTGATCTCCACACAGACTTGAGAGTAATGAAAGCCTGTCTTGCTTTTCCGATTCTGGCTTTGATATCCTCGACAGTTCCACCGGCCTGTAGTTGAAACGATGCTTCCCAGGTTGGTAGGTAAAGGAGGTTCCTTCTTTCAGATTTCTCCCATTTATGCTGACTGTTGTCTGTTGTTATTGTTGCTGTTGGTATTGGCCAGGAATCTTCATCCCCTAATTCTTTTTTCTCTATGATCACCTGAAGTCCTATCTTCTCTGGATGCTTGTTCTGCCAACTTGTTGCTTTTCACTTGCATATCTTCCAGTTTGTGGGAAATCAGACATATATCATCGGCGAAGTCCAGATCCTCCAAGTTCTTGTTTTGTGTGAGTCCATTTTATGCCTGTTCCCTCATTGCCCGCCCGTTGTCGGTCGCACTATTCAATCTACTGCAATCAGGAAAATCATTGGCGATAGTAGACAGCCTTGCCTTACTCCTGTCTTCACTTCGAGGGCTTCCATAAGTTTCCCGTTGTGGATTACTTGGCATTCAGCATTGTCGTATAACTGTTGGATGAGAGGTGTCACATAATTAGAGGAAAAACAGTTACAAAACCACATTCTAATTACATGCCGAGACATCGTTGAAGCATCTGCACAAGAAGCCGACATGTCAACCTGAGACCGAGAACTTCGGTGCAATCAATCGACGGGAAAATCTAAATTGAATTAAATAGTTAATATGACCTGTTGCATAAGGGATAGCTCTTGTGGCCGAAGTGGTTTAGTGGATAACGCTTTGACATTTGAAACTATGGGCACCGGGTTCCATCCTCGGTGGGAACATCATCACTCACAGAGGAATGCAGGTACATCCAGCTGACGAGTTAGCCTCAAATAGGACGAAATGCGCATCCTGGATTCCACTGCTATTCACCATCCACCAATTAAAACCATATAATGTTTAAAATAATACATATATTTAAATTATAAAAGTAATGGGAACTGTAATAGCAATACACTAGTGGTAGGACGAATGAAGAAATTGCTGTTAATTTACTGTTTCATAGTTAGTTAGTAACTTCACACCCAGCACTTCTTCCTTTAGATAAAATGCTCCCCAAATAAGGCACCTTTGAACTTTTTATTTGGTCGTTAATGTGTGAAGTCTTATGGAATTTCTTTTTGTCCTGCCTGAAGAGATGAAATGTGAAAGTTGTGGATAAAGACTGTGTATATAGTTTTTTTTAAAATGATTTTGACCAGTTTCTTACATAAGTTTAAACGTCTGTCAACGATGATATCACCAGTCACTCTACTAACACCTTTCACAGGTATTCAAAATTTAGCAAAGTCTTTTTTAAGTAGACTAGGAAAAAATAATGCCGAGTTATAAAGAAGAATAGGCAGAACGCAAACGTTGATAAAGTGTAAAAGTGCATGCTCTCTAATACCGGAGTGTCTTATCTTCCTTATAAGAACAAACAAGTTAATGTTGGTAATCTTTACTTCTGAATGTGAACCCGACAGCCTGACATCTTGAAGGATTTAGCTTAAGATACTAGTTATTCATTTTGGATACGTTCTTGGAGGTATCCGTGCTCCAGGTATCAAAGCACCATTTTCAGATCTATTCTTTGAAAAATCAAGTATTCATGAAACTACACAACTTTATGAATGCTTCGTAACTAAATTCTTTGTTTGGTGTCTGTTCATATTCGAAGGTTATTCGATTTCTGTCATAAGCAACTTTGCAGAACTATTTCACTAGAGTGAAACCAAATATTGAGTGATTTCGGGGTTAGGCCTACTTTGCTAGTCTCTGACTGTCCTGTCTTTTTGAAGTATTTAGGAGTAATTTGCCCTAATAGGTTGGCTGAATATGTTGAAAATCAATAGCTAAAGATCATATCCTCAATTTGCACAGTTCAAGGTGAAATTTCGGCGCATTTTTCATTGGAAGCCTAAATTATTCCGATCACATTAAGTGATCTGCTTGATACTATAAATAGTAGTCAAAAAAGCCAGGATAAATACGTGAAATTATATATCAATTTGATTTAAGGTGTTACCAGTTTGCCTACGTAGCTAGCCAGAATTCTGGTAGTTTAAACTCTCTAAGCCGAGTCAAACCAGATACACAGCTGATGAACTCGGTCCCAAACGGTTGAAACAGCCTGCTGGCGTTAAAGTTACTTTGATCTGGCCAAGGCTGGCAATCACTACTGGATAATGTGATTTGTTCGCAACTCTTCATCTCAATCAATCAATGATAATTAGTTTTGTGCAATAGTCAAAGATTCTAC
Source organism: Trichobilharzia regenti (assembly GCA_944472135.2). Classification (NCBI taxonomy): domain Eukaryota; kingdom Metazoa; phylum Platyhelminthes; class Trematoda; order Strigeidida; family Schistosomatidae; genus Trichobilharzia; species Trichobilharzia regenti. The sequence goes on from OX235267.1 coordinate 24,339,416, forward strand.
TTGATATTCTTCGAAGATGAAAACTGTTGATCTGCTTAATTTAGGGCACTTTCACCAATCTTCATAAAATTACTCATTAACTCCATTCCCCCACTTTTGTTTATTAATAACACCGTTCTACCTGCTTTTAAGTTCTCCTAAAGAATTGAAATAGTTTTGTAATGCAGGTACAGTCTTTTGGCTTCCAATATTTTCAACCATTATTTCGAATACTGATGAGCCTGATACACAAGTTCGTGGAAAAGAAGTAGAAACTGACTGACTGCATACACCATGCAGCCAAAAATTGCCTGAAAACGCTGGCAACTAGTCAATACCCTTTGTAGACTGAAGCAATTCCTTTAATTGTTTGTATACCTGTTTTCTCGTAATTTAAGGAAACTCTAACACTTAACTCATACAACCTACATGGTTTAGAAATCTTCAGCATTTCTACAGCAGATACACTTACATGTGGAACTGTGCTGTTCGTTTCGGAATGCGTAAGAATAAACAACAGATACATGATATGTGTTAAGTTTGATGACGTATTGATATCCATTAGAAAACCACTAAAAGCGACAGAGTACCAGACAGTTATTTTGCCCCTAGCTATAGGCTCTTTAACAATACGTACTCATGACCCACAGGGGATCGAACCTGGGGACTTCAAGTTACGAAGCTAGTCTTGTCGACCCTTCAACCACTGGGAAGAAATTCAATGGACCATGAGTTCTAACCTCTACAAATTAGCAAAATAAAGCTTCAACACCATACAATGTAATCGGCGAGTATTTATTCTCACACTCGATCTGGTGGACCCTATATGTCACAACTTCCCACTAGAATTCGAGGTAACTTCGTCCTGTAGCCAAGGACCAGTGTGTATCAGATTAATGTTCAAGAGTTAGTTTGTATGCATTTGATCTGTTTCAAGTTTGATCAGAGACTGGTGTCAGTTAAAGAAACATTGAATACTAGAGAGTATTGGCCAGCTGTTTCATCTTAGTTCATATTGCTGAAAAGTTCTAAATCAACTCTTGAAAACGCATGACAGTCTATTCACATGTTAAATTTTTGCAAATGACAGTGATTGCTGGACACAGATTCAACTCTCCATTTCATCTAAATGTTCAATACACCTCACCTGGAGACATTTAATAGTTCATTAGACTACTCAAATAGAGTGAAACAAACAAAACTGAAGTTGTAGTTAAAACAGAACTTTATGGTGTAATATTCTATAAAAAATCATAAAACCCTTTAAATCACGGAATGCAGTGACTTTTGTTTCACTGGAAGATCCTTTCAAAATAGCATTAAAATAAACGAAATTGTGATCTAAGCCTGAAACAAGAATTGGAAGGATGTCTATTCTTTCGAAAAGTAATAAACGATTGCTTCAGCTTTCTTTCCTGTGAATCAATACTCTTGCAGGGTACTATTCATCCTACTGATGAAGTTCTACTATGAAGCACCTGATAATTAAATGGAGCTTGGAAATTCTCTATTAGTTAATCTCATCTTGATATTAATCCGCTTTCTAATGTTTTGATACTTTGGAATCATCAGCAATGACACAGATACAAAGTGACATAGTTTCACTTCAAATTGCAGATGAATACCTCCAAGAGCGGATCTTGATTATAGTACTACTAACTAACAAAAGATTCTTGACACCTGGAACTAAAATAGGTTGAATTAAATTGTTATGTTACTTGTTTGGCAACAAACGGTTTTGCAATTTCCAGTATTTCAGATACTCAGCAAATTTATGTCTAAAAATACTATATGCTTATCCGTGTCCTCTTGTACAATACGGGATTGATTCTGTTCAACAAACATTCAAAAATAAAAATTCAGGGTAGTTCTGACGGCTTAACACCTGTAGGGTATCTATGAGTCACCTGACTTTGCTAGTTTAAGTTAATCAAGTACAGGTTCGCAGGATTTTACCAATAACTGGGAGCACTGGATAGCTGTTTCATCCTAGGCTAGGACTCCCCATCGGTGCACGCCCACTGAAGTTCGAAAGCAGAACCCTCCTGTTACAAGCCAAGCTAGCTCGTAGACCATTAAGTCACTGGGACCCAATCCAATGGCCAGTGCATGAATTCCAACCAATGTCAGCTCACGATGAAATCCTGAGGTATGGGTTATGTTTTTAAATGCCTTCACCTTGTCATGTAGTCCAGCATTCTTTTCCTGGCTATCAGTGTGACTGTATCGGTTTCAAGGAGTCATTATATCCACCGTAAAATTTTTTAGATAAAGTTACTGATCATTAAATATGACTCAAAATACATGACAGAAAAAAGGTCATCTCTCCGCGAATGCCATTCAGATGAGATCGCTTTCTTTGATAATAAATAATTTCTCCTAACAACCAATAAATATGCCACTGGAACAGGAAGTGAACTGTGCTAGAGAGGGACACAACAGCCTAATGTCATTTACCTGCGCAATCAAATTCTCCAGCCTACTAAATTATTTCGAACACCACTTAGTACTAGACGGATAATCAGCTAGTACATAGAGCAAATTATACTTTAGCATACACTGAATCCTACTGACATATACTAACTGTATTGGGCAAAAATTTCGAATAGTGACGATATTACATTGATTTATATTCAGAAATTCCTACCATTAAAATGAAAGAAAAAGTATCTGATGACTAGTCCAACCTACTGTAAGCAGATTATTCTGGGTTTTTTTTAAAACAACTAAAACTGACATTTAGAAAGTGTTGACAGTCGATATGTACGTTTATGCCTAACCATTTTTACACGAATGTTTTAATTAACCGGTTAAAATATTTGGCGCCTACATTTTTTTTGGTTTCACCATTAAAGTAAAATATTTTAGTCAGGGAATAATTTCATTACATTTTTGAATAAATTATCTGTCAGAATATCTCTTTTTATTGACGATTTCATCTATAGATTGAGGAATATTCATTTAGAGACTTAACAACATTACGGTCCGGTATAATCAGTCAGTTCAAAATGGCTACAGTGAATACTAACTGATATTTGTTGCACAAGAGGTGGTTGTCGCGGCTCAGTGGCCTGCATGGCAATGCTTTGGCACCTGAAACAAGTTATGCTAGGTTTGAGTCTCATTGGAAACAAAATCAGAAGTGCCATAGACCCCACCGCTGTCCACTACCAGCCATGAAACAACATTCATTAATTCTCAGGCGTTAGCTTGTATGGATTCGATTTGCATCAAGTTCGGACACGGATTGATATCAGCCAGGGAACCACTGGACAGTTGTTTCGTCCAGCAGTCTGCACCTACCACCCCAACAGCGATCAAACCTGGGGATTTGGATTTACGAGTCTAAGGTCATTGATCATACAGCCAAATGGACTCCTGATTCCCGACTCCTATTAATTTATGATTTTAGCGTGTAGGCTACTTAACATCGGCAACCAGTAGCTGCTCTCACACCCGACTTGATGGATCCCACTAATCATGAATTCTTGCTAGAACTCGAGTCAACTTCATCCTGTAGCCAAGCACCAGCGTGCATCAGATTGATTTTCAAGAGTTTGACATGTAGGGATTTGATTTGTTTCAAGTTTGACCACAGATTGGTACCAGTTAGGGAACTACTGAAAACCAGAGTGTGTTGAACAGCTATTTTATTCTATTTCTAGCCCGAGTGACATCACAGGTGTCTACTGCTTAAGTTCAGCAATTCAGTGAGGCATCTGTCAAAATCTCCCTCGTTTTCGCTGGTTCTCTGACTGAAGCCAGTTCATGACCTAACATTAACTAAGTTCATTTATTTTTACCATTCAGTATGGTAGAAGACTGAGCTAATGATAAGAACTGCATATGAACATATTTATAGGTTACTTAAACACACCCATAAATTTATCTAAATTTTGAAAGAAATCATTTTAATGAATTTAGATAACTTAAGTTTTCTCAATGGATAGGTACTTTTGCGCGGACAGCTCGTTCCATTAGATGTCCACATAGCTTTTATTCACATATCTGCGACTATATGAATATTATGGTGTTGTGGTTGAGTAATTAATGGTAAAAATCTGTTTAATATGGAAATTAAATTCATAACACACTTAATGATATTTTATAAAAACGAAACTACTGTCTGTGGTTCTTAGAGAGTTCCTGATAATTTTTAAATAACAGCTACAACTATTTGGCGGAGGAGGCAGGCAACGATGACAGAACTTCAAGTTAGCAAAGAGAAGATAGAAGCGATTAAGATAACTAACTAATAGCAACAAGCACCAATCACCACCAACGGGAGAAATTTGAAGGGAGTCATCTGTAGGCAGCATCGCTTCAACTACGGGCTGAACGAATGTGAATATCAAAGCCAGGATTGGAAAAGCAAGCAGTGCGAAGATCTCTTGCCTACAACATAAGCAAGAAGATTCGGATTTTCAACACTCATATCCAGTAAATGCTTCTACATGGTTCTGTGAATTGATGAATCACGAAAACGCTGAACAGACCATTGAGTGACATACTCATCAAGCATTTAAGTGGAACCCGTAAGAGGATCAATAAGTTGGAGGTGATGTGAGGAGGAAATAAAATCTGATGGACAATTGTGCAGCCATCTAGAAAGGACTGTGGAGAACAAGGTAAAATGAAGATATAGTGACGAAGTTCTGTGTTCCATTTGGAACTTACAAGAATAACAGAACATATAATAATATAATAATTAACCCACCTAGTGTCCTCATTGAAAGGTTATCAAACTAACTGTTACTCAAATAAGGTATTTTTACCTCTGTTATCACATCAAACATGAAAACTCTAGGCCTAAAATACACATAAATCTCTTGTCGTGCGGCTGATTGGCCTACTTGATTTGATTGATTTGCAAGTGGTGGCCCTTTACCTGTATTCGGGAATTATGGATTAATGAATGTGTTTTTCGATAATGAGTTTCAACTTATCTCTATGACTGTTTAATCGAATCTCCATCTTAGGTTAGTCAAATTAAAAAAAAAGGTGCTCACTAGCTATTTACTTGTACTTTTGAAAATTCCCCTATGGTATATGCAGAATAGAATCGATCAGAAACATTCACTTCAGCATTTTAGCTGATTGAATACCAGCCAAGTGATAAATAACATAACTGCAAACTTACAGTTTTTCAAATCATATTATGGTTTACATGGCTAACCCCTACCAATTAACATTCTCGTTAATGTTGTATGTCTTACACACGCAGTTTACTGCCACTATATTGCATCAAGGTCACTTGGATTAAGGTTATTTTCAGCCCTAGGAAAGATCTACACACAACTTAAGGTCATTAATGACTATTGAATAAAGATGTTAACTTTTTACACAGGTTTTAAAAAATAGAAATGGGAGTGAGGTTGGGGAATGATGTTTCTTAAAATGACATTAATCATGCTACACAGTGTGACAGCGTTGTTGAATGAAGCTTTTAAAAAAAACAGATGACAAAAATAACCGGTTTACAAGGCGAAAAAACAACAACAACTAAGCATTATTGGTTCATAGTTGGTTTAGTATTCGACAGGACACAGTTTTAAAAAACCCGCCAATTCATTTCAGTTTCTTTCTTATTTCAGTTTGTGTTCCGACTTGTATACCCGATAATTTCTTTGACAAACTATACAGAAGCATAGAAAATCACCTTATGAGGAGATTTAAGACAAGAAAATAATAAATATTTATGCGGGTTTACAATATTTCTTTTATTTTTCTGTTTGCAAAATATTTCTTCACTAGTATTATTAATCCACACAGGAGTGGTCGAATTTATTATTCGACATCACACAGAAATATTAATTGTACAGTTCAAACATACAATTGGTGCCGTATAGAAATGTGCACATAATAGCACATTCACGTGTATATATGCACACATATGCGTGCATATATATATTATATATATATATATATAATATATATATATATATATATATATATATATATATATATATATAAACGGCTACTGTCGTACACTTTTATTTGTACTATGATGAAATTTACTCACTAGCAGGATTACTCCGTTTATGATTTTCTTCTAATGAATGAAAAGCCTGGTTTTCAGTAATACAACTATGCTGACTCCTTCAAACTGTTATTTTCGTAATAAATCTCTTTCATTGTCATTCGCTCTGATTTCGTGAAACATTGGTTGTATAATACACGGAGAATTATCTAATATGCTTTAACGTTTCGTATATATACATGCATGCATACAGCAAATTAGGAATGAATGGAGTTAATTGTAAGACTTTGAATAAAAATGGAGTCTAATTACCCAGCTAATACATTACCCTGACTATTATCCTTCTCGTAGAAGCAATTGTCTTCTCAAGTAACGATTAACTTCAATATGAAATGTAATCATACACACAATGTATATAGTATATATAATACCGTTATATTAATCAACTTTTGTTTTATGAAATTATTCTATGCTAATCACATTTCATCTGGAATTAACAACATTGATGATAAACACAGCAGTGCTGGTGATGATGATCATGATAGTGATAATTTTCAAAATTCACTGCTGCAAACATTGAAACCTGAACAATTGAAAGTTGTTAAAGCTGGTGAGAAGGATGCAATCAGTAGACTTTATGGTAAGTTCGGGCAATGAATGTTTACAAACTTTTTAATAGATATTCCCTATGAGATTCAGTATGACATATTAGAAAGTGGTTAGCAAGACCTTATAAATGTGTGCGTCGGTGGTTCGTTAGTAGAGTTCTGTCTGACCGTGCATTTGGTCCTGGGTTCGAGTGCCAGCCGGCTCACACCTTTACCTCCCTTAAAGTAGTTTTAATCCCGACAAAGAGGGGAGGTTGGGCATGAGACTAGGGACCCCACTCCATAAACTAAGCACCACTACTATTCGAACTTCAAAGCTAAAGCTTAAAGTCCAATGTTCCACTGGGAACGCAAAGGAATAAAAAAGGGACCTTATAAAATAAACCAGATTTCCGATGCTCTTCCGGTGCTCAAACGGTTAAAGCAAAAAACTTTTAAATTATAAAGCACACCTACTAACTTGTCCGCATAGAAACAGAGGCTTGTTTATCAGTGGGGAAATATTGCTTGTCATACTTCATAATAATTATATGCAGTGAAAGTATTTAAAATTTTATCCGAAAAGCAAGGCTTCCATAACATAAAAACTAAATATAGTCGGATTATTCTATCCACTGGTAAAAACGCCGAAGAAAACAGTCAGTGTTTCTATAAACATTTTAACTTGTGAATTTATTGGATAACGCAATACTTCCTAGTTGTTAGATCCTACCAGTGTAATGGGATGAAAGTACTACTCAATTAAATTTATCCCTATTTCTTTCCGGTAAGTTGAAAAGTCGGATACCTTTAAGTGGCAAACAAACGTGTAAAGTCCAGTGTTAAAAATTACCTCCCAGATGTTCTGTCGGTAATCAAATCGGTTTGAATTAAAAATTAAACGAACACAAAGTTTACTTATGAACTCCAGATTTTAAAATTTTAATGTTCGCCTGTTGATTACGTAAATGTAGGGAAAAAATTTCTAAACAAAGGCCGACTTCATGGTAAAAATGAATTAGTTATCTTACAATATTAAACATTCTGACTTTTGTCTGCATGGATACACGTACAACATTATTTATTATGAAAAACCTTTAAAGGTCAGTCAATTCCTTTTGTTTGACTAAGATTGATGGAGTTTTTTTTGTTAAGCATAATGTCCACTTGTGAAACTTAGAGACAGAGATCATATATTCATTTGCAATTCAAATTGTGGACATAAATTTTGTCTGTCGGTTAGTTAGTTAGTTAGCATATTCATATGACGGTGTTATGTAATGTGATCTTGGAGAGAGATAAACGGAGAGGGAGACAGCATTAAAGAAGAAAGCAGTGCTATCTGAACTGATTTCTTCCTCTTCCGATTTTACCATCCAATTTGTATTTTCGTCCATTTTGAATAGTGTACAGAAAGTGTTGTCTTTTTTAAGCCCTTTTTCAAATAATGAAATATATCAAATGATTCATGAATAAGATTTAGTTCAGCGAAGAATATGTCTTTCATCACTAACACTGTTGTCAGATTGTACAGTCATATTTAGATGTAGTAAAATTACATCTAATTACACTGGAGCAGCCTAGTCATTATACTATAATAAAAAAGAAGTTGAAGGGGTTCCAGGTGTAAGGTTAAAGTGGATGACATAAAAGAAGGACTACTGAAGAAACAAACTGATCTGTGAAAATATAATTTTACCCCTCTCATTGATTGACAGGACAGAAGTGTTCAGCTTCTGTTGACATTTTTGGCTACTTGTGAGGATGTTTTGATGATGTTTGAGGATTTAACTTGAAGTAATTTAGTGGAAGGTCCAAACATTCAACGGGAAAACCAAATCTGAATTACATAACAACTGACATGCGTTGCACAAGAGGCTACTTTCGTGGTTCAAATGGTCTACTGGATAACACCTTGGCGTTTGAAACGACGGATACTGGGTTCGGGCCTCAGTGGGAATAGCATCACTAATTGAAAATGCGGGTGCATCTGGATGGCGAGTCCGAAATAGGACGAAATGAGCATTCTGCATTCTACTGCTGATCATGATCCACCGAATTATTACCTAACTTGGTTGATGAAGGGAGAATGTAGGATGATAGCATAAATAATTTGTTGACATCTTATAAATTAAAGTCGTCCAGCTGTTTGTGATTCATACTGTAGAGTAATTTTTAGATCTTAGTTCGTCACTTACGTATAAATTATTGCACCAGCTATTTACAAACAGAATCTAGACTTTGTATTCAAAAGTCAATAACGGACAACAAAATTGGACTACTGACGTCTTTCAGACAACCTTCAAATTGTATACAATGATTAATACAGTACCATTATTCGGTGTACATTTACAAATGTATTAGATATTGTAAGTAAACAGATAGTGGTCAGTAACTCAAAAATTAATATAAAGTAACCTTAATCAAATTTCTTCTCTGAAAAAAAATATGTGCACATTTTTTTTGTTACATTCCAAACTTGAAACAATTTATGATAAACAAATATTCATATTATTTGACTAAACATTCATAATTAGTTAATTATTAATTCATGTTATTGATATTGTTAATATTATTATTATAAGAGAATAATTCGAATGGCCAAGGTCAAATTTAATCGGTAAAAGTTAATTCTGGCGGTTATTATTGACAATTGAACACTAATTGTTCACGGTTTATTTAATGTTAAGAAAAGTGTGATAAGTTTACATGAAGTACACATTACATTTAGAAAAACATATTTTAAACTAAGAAAACAATGTTTTATCTATTCAATGTTATTTCTTGAAAGAAATTCAAGTGTCTTATTATCACTCAGCTTATGTTATGCATAAAATGTATCAGTCCTGTTAAGTTGGTGAACTTATGGCTGAAGTGACAGTGGTATGAGTATTTCAATGTAACGATCAGATGTACACACGATAGTGAACTATAACTTGCAGATCATTTCACTATTCTGTAGTATTCACCATGATGAAGCATTTGATCTTAGTCTTCTATAAGTGGAAAACTTGCTGTGATTATTCTGGAGGAGGTTGGTTCCCATGTGCTTGGTGAAATCATGACTGCCACTTTTTTGGCATGTGTTCATGTTTTCCTTCGGACGAGAAACCTAACAGAAGGCACTTATTTCGCCTATCTGGACAACATCGTTTCAGCTATAGACAGAATAAATGAGGATATCAAAGCCGGCGAGGACAGTAAACCTCCAGTGTGGAAATCTACTGAACTCAGAATGGAGAATCAGATTCGGATTTTCAATATTAGTGTCAAGTCAGTTCTTCTATACGGCTTAGAGAGTTGGCGCTAGCATCAATAAAACTATTTACAGCAGACTGGAGGCTCTTATCAGCGTCTGTATTTGGTCCATACTGCAAATCAGGTGGTCTGCCTGAAAGGATTGGTAACAAGGAACTCTGGGAGGTAACGAACCGACCAATAACCTGTCGCTAAACAAACATGTAGGAAGAAATAGAAATGGATTGTACACACAGTGGGGAGACTACTGAGTGATATTACGCTCTAAGCAGCTCCTCGAGTGGAACACAAGGGGAAAGCGAAGAGCTGAGTGGCATGGAGGAGGTCATCTGATAAGGAAATCAGGGTTGGTGGATAGTCATATAGCCAGCTTAAAAAGGCACCAGAAAACTGAGTAAAATTGTGATGTGTTGCTGAAACCTTATTTTTTACTCGGAACTCAAGGAAATAATTATACTATAATAACAAATGCATGAGAGATCAAGTGGTGCATATTCAGTGTTCATATATAATGAGCCTACGTCTTGACAGTAAATTTGAATAACAATCAGGATAATCTAGGGTTATTATATATTATCATTCCCTGTGGCCTGAAGAGGAAAGCAGAGCTTCAAAACTACATCTCCACTTTTTCCTGTCCTTTACAGTCCTCTTCAGATGGTCTCACGATTGTTTATATTCTCGCATCTCCTCTTCACAATATCTGCTTCATGTCTCCCTCGAATCAACACCCAAATCGCTATTTCCCATTCAGGTTCCACTCGGACGGGCGGCCTGGTGCGCGACGTCAACAGACCACCTCCTCAGTGTATCCATATTTGTTGAGCAATAGGTACTTGGTTGATTTGTCCCCAGAATTCACTGTTGCTAATGCTTTCTGGCCGGTCATCTGATCTTGAGTATAGAGCTAGCGAAAGATGCTGTTGATAAAAGTTTGCGCTGGCTTGTTGGAATTGCTTTTCATGATGCGCCAAGTTTCTGAACATAAAGAAAAACTGGCTGACTTAACATTAGTGTTAAAAATCCTGATTTTGTTCCTTGTGCTGAGTGGGGTATGTTTTCAAACTGATTTCAGAGTGGTGAAGGTCCCTCTTACCTTTCCGATCCTCGTTTTGACATCCTCCTCGTGCCTCCTCTGTTTGACCCTTGTCTTATAATCACTATTTCTTCCAAAAAGCATCGATGAGCATGAAGATGTAGCCATTTTCTCTACCATTACACTTGATAAGTGTTCACATTACATCATCTGAAGCAATTAATTAACTGATTGTTTATTTAGTATATTTTTAACTTGCAAACTTGTATATTGGTGTGACAGTTATATAATGGGAACTGAAATAAATGTGATATTAACAAGATGACTGATGTCAGTAAATTCACTAATCACTAAAGACTCTTTCCGCCTCTGGTTTTATTTAGATTCATTGGAAATTTATTTTCTGTTGATTGAAATTATTTACTGCTTCCTTTTTAGAATTTTCCAACAATTAGTACCTGGTCTTCTGCGTTGGTGGTATAGCGGTTAGGACTCTCGTTGACCATGCACATGGTCCGGGGTTCGATCCCCGGCCGCCGACGCACTCCTCTACCTCGCTAAGCCAGAAATAATGCTGGTAAAGAGGAAAGGTTGAGCATGAGGCTAGCAACCCCATCCTGTAAAATAAACGCTGCTACAGAAACTTCAAGCCACTAGCTTGAAGCCCTATGTTCCACTGAGGAACGTGAAGGAAAAAAATGCCAAATCTAAATACTATACAATAAACTTGGTTTCATTAAGCGTTTTCTTTGCTATTTGGCTGCGGTTTATTTCCTCATTAGACTTTATTAGATAGACTTGAATTACTGTTAAAAGAAAATAAAAACATTTCTAGCATAATAATAGTTACATTTAAAACTCGAAATTTTCCAATTTATTTCCTCTTACTTAAGTAAATTTAATGTCTCAATATCTGAAATTGTGCCTAGGTGGCACAGCGGTAGAATGCTCGACAATTACGCAGGTACTGCAGGGTCCAATAGCCAACCTATCCACTCCATTACCTCGCTAAGAGAGAGAGAGAGGTTGAGCATGAGGCTAGCAACCCCATCTCGTTTAAATAAATACCGCCGCTACCGAAACTTGAAAGCTCTACTTTGAAAATTTTTCTGAGTCCCGCTAGTGACATGCTATAGGATAGAGTTTCCTGGAGTTCTAGTGAGAATTCATGACCAGTGAGGTCCATCTATTTTTTTTTTTTTTTTTTTTTTTATTTTTGATTACAGCTTGATTCCACACCGTATTTTTGGTACAAGTGTGGAATTTTCAGCGTGGATATCGGTAGCCCAAAATTCGCAGGCCGACCACAGATATCGGGTGTGCGTCAGCGTGGGCTCGAACCCCGGACCATGTGCATGGTATGCGAGGATCCTAACCACTGTGCCACCGACGCACTAGTTAGGAGTGAAGATAGATTTCCCATCGATGAAACTGGTTGCTGCCAGTCATGCTAAAATCACGAATTGGTAGAAGTAAGAATTCATGGACTTGCCATTGATATGGGTCCCAGTGGCTCAATGTTATACGAGCTTTCCTTGTAACCGGAATGTCCTGGGTTCGAAACCTGGTGGGAACGTACTGACGATGATTCCTAAACTAGGATGAAACAGCTGTACAGTACTCCGGTGGTGGTTTTAAATGATTCTCTAACTGATATCAATCCATCGTCAAAATCGAAAAACAAATCTAATCCTTACAAATCAACTCTTAAAAAATAAAAAATGCCTGAAATTACAAGAAGCTTGGCGTTACTCTTAGAATTCATAAAACTAACATTTAATGGTTTGCTGTAATAACAGAAACTAATGCACTTCCTTTGAATGACGTTAGTGAAAGTTCAAGAAAACGCTCTAAACAAGAAACGAACAGAGATTAAGTGATTTCATCTCGCCTGACGCCACTTGTGTTGGTAGTGGCTAGCGGTAAAATCTCAAATGGAACAGCGTGTGCATCAGTGAATGCACTGTCAGTCTCCCCAACAACTAGGCTATGCCAAGAGAGAAGACAAAGTTATATCCAAACATTCATGCAAGAAGCTCATGAAACTTATTAATTCAGATCACTTATACCAGCGGAAAATCACAAATATAAATTGATAGCCGTTAACACGTGATTATAACTAATAGCATTATGAACAGGTCAGATCTACTTAAGCTAGATATATACACACACACACTCAAAAACTTACCCCGATGCTAAATGAAGATAGAACTGTAGTATTCACGTATCACCATGTCACTGGTTTATTGTGTTATCAATGAATCAATATTTACGTTTTTAGTTCTAGTGTGCTTTGTCGTTACCAGAAGCCAAAGATTTTCACTGGAGCTTCTAATATATAGTGGGTTTCTATTCGGCTAAATAGTCTACGTAGATTTCATTACGAACCGAAATCATTTGGAGAACCATTGAAGATCAGGAAACACTGGACAGCTGTATCTTCCTGGTGTGTAACTTTTCCACAACGCTCACCTACTACCATATCAGTGATCGAACTCAGGACCTCCAACTTACAAGGCGATCCAATTGATCATCGAGCCACTAGGTTTGTGTCGATAAACCATGGGTTCTATATTCCATCACCAACTGACTTCGCTTAGAGAAATATGGGTTTAATGCTTCACGAGGTCATTTGTAAAGATATCCAAATCAGGACGAAAAGGCTGTCCAGTACTCCTTTGATTCATTGATCCACTATCCGATGCTGATTCGTAAAGAAATCTACATTAGAATTAATTTGAATTCATATAAAATCCAAAATGCAAATAATTTACGAAGGACCCATGTATCAGAAGATATATATATATATAGTCACTTTTCCCAAAGATTTCTCTTTTAAATGAATTATTCTTCAATGGAATAACACCCAAACTTGAGTGTGTGGAAAACGAGAAGCATTATTACAAATCACTACAAGCACCAACCAAATGGTCTAAATTATATTCATATAAATATATTGACTAGTCTTTAAATTCCTATAACTTTGAAAATAGACCAGTTCACCGCCTTGATTCAACAATAATAAAAATAGCTTTATTGTGAGAAATGAGTTTAAACACAATATGGAATTTTCATCAAGTTTCTTATTGCAAGGTATATACTTCCTCAAGTTTGCCCTAACAATCCACAATGTTTGTTCTTTATTCTCATCAGAAAAATCGGAGCAGTAGGTTGAAATATACTCGAAAATGTGCCTGAGTATACACTGTAATTCTTAAACATAATTGTATGATTAAAACAAAATGAAGTGGGGTAAACACGATGTATTTTGGTGGATAGAAAACCTAGGTACCCCAGTGATTTAAGCAGGCCGCCAAAATCTGCACAATATTCACCGCAAACAAACATTACCAGGATAATTACCCATGTATCAATATACTGACGAGTGTATTTCATAATGGTATTAGTCCTGTAGACCTCTTAGGAGTATTGATCTGGTCGGATGATGGTCAAGTTGAACACAATCCACGGTGTCTAAATCTAAATCTTACATATAAAAATATTTCTTTTATTCACTTAGAAAATATAATTACGTAACAATTTCATATGACCTTCAACGCCAAGGCAATCATACAAATAATTAATCAATCCCAAGTCAATCAATATGATAATGAGTTGATGTCGGTTACCACTAGCAACTGATAGACTATTCTTTAAAAATCTTTTTTAACCGCATAAAAGCATTATTTAATGCAAACATTTCTAAATTATAGATATGAAATTATTGTTATTAAGATCTCCATGATGATACACTAATATTATTTTTTTCGGCTGAATGCTATCCAGAAACATACTACAAATAAGAATAACTGGTTGTTAGTCCCTTTATAATAACCAGAGATATATGGCATGCAAGTGGGAGATAAGTTATTTCCCATGACTTCCTAAATTACATTATACAGTTTTACCCTGTCATATTGTGAATACAATTTTCCATGTCAGCCTCGCACCATAGCTAAACTAATCATGATCCATCCGGGTTCAAATCGAAGACCTGCCTGGTGCACAATATGGCTCAACGATCTCCTCAGTTTGTGTCCTATTCGGCAACATTTTTGATGGGTTGTTGGTTGATCGTTTGTTGCCTAAAAGAGTACCTTATTGATCACTAGTTCTGGCCTGCCGCCAGTCTTCAGTGTCCAGCCAGCAAAAGCAGCTGTCGGCAAAAGTCTGCCGTAGTCTGTTCAAAATGCCTTTTGTAACAAGAACGCCAAGTCTCTGAACCACATAGTAGCACTGACTGGCTTGATATAAGTGTTGAAAATTCAAATCTTGTTCCATAGCACGGGAAATCCTTGGTTCATCAGTGTTTGGCTACCAGTTGTGATAATTCGTTATCATCGGAAATGTACAAAAGTGTCGGGTCATTTAGCTGATTAACCACAATACATTCAATCAGAAAACTTCAATCAACACCCAGAACCAGACAATCATATTGATTAATGTCAGCTAAGATATTTCGAGTACTACTTACTCGGAATTCAGCCTACTAACAAATAATAATTAGTGCTAAATTCAAGCGGCTCCCTCTCGTTTTGAAATAGCCCTAAATATCTGTTACAGTATTGCCTGAGGGAAATTTTGTTTTAGAACGGAAGTCAATCAACATATTCCCCATTCATACTGTTCATTTTTTTCCTTAATTACACTTGAAGTAATTTTCGCGAACAGTTTCAGTAAACAAGACGTGTTAAACGACAGTAGAGAGATAGACAAGACTTTATCAAAATGAAATAAAACAACTATTCCAATTGTTCACAATTTCTAGTTAAATGGTTAATCGATATTCGTTTGAATTAATGGTATCTTATTTATTGCCTCAGTGGCCTTCTTCTTAGCAAAAGCACACTTACATTTCCATTAGTATAAATCTTACATTTAAGGCACCTGAATTAGGCTCACTTTTCTTGGCCTAGTTATTAGACTAATAAACCAATTCTATGGAATCGGTTATTTTTGATGTCGTCATCCATGACAGCTTGATAACTGATTTATGTCTTTAGGGCAGCTACTTATTTTTTTTAATAACCAACCTACCTACTTATAAGTAACTCATTTTGGATTTCAGCATTATTTTAAAAAAATAATTGCTTGCTCCTAGGAAAAAATACTTTTGAGCAGAATATAGACTTTTCAATTGGTCTTACTGTAGAGTACTTGCTCTTAAAGAAGAATTACTGAGCAAAATAACAATAATCAGAGATATGCTATTTGAAGTGATATTGTTCTACCCCGTAACACTCCCAAATACCAACTCCAAGATTTTTTTCTTCATTTCCTATGAAAAATTCACGACACTTGGATGAAACCTATTTGAAAATGAAAATAAGTATGGTTGGTGATTCAAGGACGTAGTTGAATAACTGAAACGACATGAAACGGAATGAAAGAGATGCATTATTCTGAAAGGAAAATAAGGCCGCGCACTGAATGGAGCAGGTCACTTGTTGTTTGCGTTAAAATTGCTTAGAAAATATTTGATCACAAACTTGTCAGTGATTTATGCAGATTGGATGTTTTAGTTAAGTTCAAATTTGACATACTGTTGAGATGAGTTCAGCATATTTATTATTATTGTTGTTGTTCCCTTGGGTTCCTAGTGGAACATAGGGCTTCAGCTGCACGTCTCCACTTGCCACTTCTGTCTTGTACTGTACTTTTCACTTGCATCCATGTTAGTCCATACTCTTTCAACTCCTCTTCACACCATCTCATCCATGTCACCCTTGCACTGACGTTCCACTCACCGCTTCCCTTTCGGCCTGGTTCCACTCGAGCAATGGCCTGACGTGCGCGTGATGTCACCTGACGGTCTCCTCAGCGAGTAGTGTCCAATCCATCCCCACTTTCTCCTGCATATTTGTTGGCTGGCGATTGGTTCCTGTTTTGTTTGTTCCCATAGTTTCTTGTTGGTGATTCTTTCCGACCCTTCCATCTGATCTTCAGTATACAGCGAGGACAGTTGTTGATAGAGCTCCGCAACCTGTTGGAAATATTCTTTGTGACCCGCCAGCCAAGTTTCTCATCCGTATAGAAGAACTGACTGACTTGACGTCTGTATTGAAAACCCGACCGAATGTTGCTGTTGTTGCTGAGTGATGAAGATTCCAGATTGGTTTCAGGTTGATGAATGTGTTTCTCGCTCGCCTTCCCGATTCTTGCTCGATTTGACATCCTCGTCCGTTCTGACTTCCTGTATTTGAGACAATGCTCCCTAGATAAGTGAATGAATAAGGTTACCTCTTTCAAATTCCTCCCGTTGATGGTGATTGGCGCTGGATGTTTCTGCTGCTGTTGTTGTTGTTGATTGGTTATTTTCATAACCTCCGTTTTATCTATGTTCACCTGTAGTCCTGTCTTCGCCGGCTGCTTCTTCGACCAGTTTGTCGGTTTTCGCTTGTAAGTCTTCGATTTTGTGTGACATGAAACACAAATCATCCACGCGCGAAATCCAGGTTTTCTAGGTTCTTCACGTCTGTCCAGGATAAATATAAAAGTGCCAGCGACGTTAGTGGCCAGCATATTTGGTGAACAGTAATGAAGTAATCCAAATGAATTTAAGAGGGCAAAGTTCAGTAATACTGCTGTTAAATGATAAAAGATGTGAATAGCTAGCGAAGTTTATCAGCATGTGAAGTCTTGAAAGTCCAATTTTAGTCAGTAATACTTATCCAGAGATAATTTGGGTCAAACATCCCCAAACCTTCGACTGGACACTGGTTATTAACTAGTGTAATGTGTCTAGTCCTCCCTTTGGTATAGGCTGAATTCTATCAGTCAATTTTTTAATGTGGTCACAATTCTAGGTGGCTCGCCATCATGGCGCACTTAGAATTGTTGACGACTGCCAATTACCAAGAAACCCAGGTCCAAGGCTTCCTGCTGAATGCCCACAACCATTCACTATCAACAGTCCTAGATATCATTTTCTTACAACTTCAAGTATGTTTTGACCTTCAACATTCATGAGCTTGGATAGTATTCACCTAGGTGATTAACCTTCTATTTGGCATTGACAGCCTTGATCTGTTTCCTCATATTCTGTCGAGTTTAGAAATTTAACTGTATAATACCGCTTCCAGTATTTCCAGCTAACTTTGTTATGAGACAATCGTAGACCGCATAACTCTCAAAGGCGATCCATAGTCAGTAATAAGTGACATGTGAATGTATGGGTCGGGAATAAAAGGACTCGAACGGACGATTTTCGATACAGAGTAAAACATCACGAAAAAATGCACTGAAGATACCGTCTAAACACAGGCGATTGGAGGTCAGATAGAATATTTATGCGTTACACGAAATAAATTCCAGCGGAAATCAATAATAATTACGGAGTAACATGGTGAACAGACGTAAACTGTCTACTTACTAGTAATAAGTAGTGCAAAGTTGAACAAGAATGAAACAGTAATAAAAGAGAGATAAAATATGTCATGATAAGCCTTGTCTATCAAGTAGGCATATTTGATACGAACGTCGTTAATATAAGCATATACGGAATGCCTGAAATTACAACAACTAAAATCTCCAAGGTATAAACCAACGGACACAGTTAAATTTATAAAGTATTTCTTTTAGAAAACCCTCTACATACTCAAAATTCAGCTTTTTTCTAGATTTAAAGCTTACTAGCGGTTACTTACTAAGAAATGTTGTTATCTGGTCTAGTCGAGTTGAAAGTGCCCTACTTACCGACATTTTATCTTTGGTGACATTCATGAGCAATGATCATCGAAAGCCTGAAAGTCCTGGTACAACTCAGGACCTTTTTCGGACAAGCTATTTCTCCATACTGCATTGCACAAATTGTAGTGTGGTGAGAGCAGGCTGCTAGCGATTGGTTGACACTAATCTACGTTAATGTCTAGGTCACTAATATGGGCCGTGAGAAAATATGAACAAGGCTGTTTCAACAACCAATCACAGCAAACTTAAATGTGGACAAATATGATTCGCAGATAGATGGCTCTACTTTCCGAGAAATATCGAAAACAACCAATCAGAAGACTGCCTTTTTTGCTTGCATAAGCCTTATTAATTCACATAAAATATATATAAATACGTGTTGATTTTCGTAATAAAAACGATCTGTTGCCAGCCCTTGTCTTCTGTTGTTACATTTGGTGTCGCTGCCTCCAAAAATGAAGATCCCGTGGCCAGCTGCGTTGAAGAAGGAGACATACGAAGCTTCTTACGTGACTTCGAGGCCGTTGTTGAGCTGGTGGGTGTCAGGAGCAGGCGGCGAAGGCAGTTGTCCTGGGGACGCTGTGAGAGGCGAGCGAAGGCTGCATATGACAGCGTAGACAGGTCAAATGCACAGCGTCTTGGAAGAAATTGGTTGAACGACTAGTGTCGAGTTTGACAGCGAAACAGACAGACAGCTAGCAATGCAGCAGTTCCGGTCAATGAAGCTTGGACCTGATGGAGACGCTAGTGTTGGCGGTGAAACTGACTAATCTACTTCGAGCGCGCTTCCCACTTTAGATGAAGAATCAGAAGCGCAGTTACTGTCTTCCAATTCATCGAGAGTGTCCCAGACCACACTTCTCAGCGATTACAACTGGTTAACGCAACGCAGCCGATGGATATTAGTGAGCTGGCGAAGGTGACCAGACAGCTGCTGAGACAACGGTAGCCGCTATAGACCAACCAAAACCAACGAATAAGCAAAAATTGAAGCATTGCAGCGGGAAGTGGCGGCGTTAAAGTTGGCCGATAGAAAAGACCGGTGTTTTGAATGCGGTAAGCCGGGACACTGGAGAAGATACTGCCCAAAAGGCGAAAAGAAAGAGTTTCAGACGGTATACTTGTTCTTTCTCTCGTATGAAACTAGACTTAGTGGGGGCTATTGAGAAAGGGCTGTGTATTCGAAGTTGCGAGTGAATGATCGAGAAGTAGTATGTTTGATAGATACAGGGGCGGCCGTGTTGTTAATAGATAATTTATGTAAGAGTTAGCCGTGTTCATTGACAGTACAAACAGTAGGCGGGTATGTGTTGCGTATCACGGTAGATCGAACTGTACGGTCGTTGTTGGTGGCTGCGAGGTGACGTTTCCTTCATTGTTGTACCCGAACTACAGCGAACGATATTAGGGGATTTTCTGCTGAGATTGGTGCAATAATCGACACGCAAGCGAACGTGGTGATCACGAAAGGGCATATCAACATGTATGAGACCAGCGAGTAGCAGCGATTAAGCTGTCGACGGTACACAATGTGACAGAGTTAATGATAAATACGTCATCTGTTCACTGGAGATGGCGACCCAGCGGTTATTGCGATAAGGTGAATCATGAAATTCCGTAAGTGATCAAGTAAGGTCATTTTTAACGCGAAGAGTTCCATGTCATCTGGAAGCGAAGTGGAGCGACAAGTGCAAGAGATGTTAAAAGATGATATTATTGGAATTTGAACAATGCAAGAACTACAGTTTTAGCAGAATAAAATGGTACCATCTTTTTTTCATTGCCTTCTCGTCAGCTGCTTACATGGCAAAGACATTATTAAATTATCTACAATAAGATGGTACCATTTTTTGAAAATAGTTCTTGCAGTTCAAATTCATTAAGGGAAATGAGAAATTATTGAGGAAGCTGATAGCCCGTACAACTCTCCAGTGCTGTTAGTAAAAAAAGCGAATGGGAAGTATAGATTCTGTGTTGATTTTCGACAGTTAAACAGTATGACAGAGTTAAGACCGTGTGCCATGCCAACAGTGGTAGAAACTTTAGATCGCCTACAAGGTGCGAATGTGTTTTCGGTTCTCGATCTTCGCTCAGGATACTGGCAGATACCGATAAAACAAGGTGATAGAGATAAGACGGCTTTCATCGTGGGTCAGACACAATATCGATTTAAACGCATGCCGTTTGGACTAGCAGGTGCACCGTTTACGTTCAGACGACTGATGAAGCTATTACTTAGGAACTTGAAAAACGTGGAGGTTTATGGTGATGATCTCGTCATATACAGTCAAAACGAAAACGATCACGTCAACCATGTAGAAGCCGTGCTGCGACGCATCGAAGAGTTTGGACTACGCGTCAACAAAACCAAGTCCAGATAGCCAAAAAGAATGTTACTCTGTTGGGACATAAAGTGGGAAATGGTGAGATTAAACCACTGCCGGAGAAAATTTTGACGATTAAAACGATTCCAGCCCCGAATTCAAAGAGAAAACTGAGACAATTCTTGGGTAGAGCAGCGTTTTATAGTCGCTTCGTGAAGAACTTCAATGAGATAGCAGCCCCTCTATACAGGCTACTAGGTGAGCCAAAGTTTGTTTGGTCGGAAGAATCGCAGAGGACATTCGACAGAATTAAACAGCTGCTCGACCACCAACAAATGACGCTAAAACTACCTGTGCCAGGAAGACAGTTCACAGTGTGCACAGATGCCAGTGACTACGCTATAGGTGCGGTCCTAAGACAGGACGAGGGAATCGTTGAGTATGCCAGTAGGGTTTTGACCCTCACAGAGAGAAAGTATTCAACGATAGAGAAAGAATGTTTAGCAATGGTATGGGCAGTCGACAAATGGAGACCTTATTTACTCGGCCGGCGGTTCCACATCGAAACTGATCATAAGCCGCTACAATTTTTGAAGACAGCGAGAGACCCACGGGGGAAGTTGTCACGGTGGATGTTGCGTCTTCAGGAGTACGATTTTACGATCTCACACGTTCCTGGAAGTGAAAATGTCTTGGCAGATTTGTTATCGAGACCAGAAGATGAGTCTGAGTTGCCCGAGGTCGCTTACGGAGTGCATGCAGTAGAACAAGACCCACTAAGACTTGCACGTAGGCAGAGGTTGGACGATACGCTGAATACAGTAATACAGGTGATCACCAACGGAATAGAAGTGGATCAAACTACGGCGAGTAAGGAGCTAACCACACTACTCAGACAGAGGGATCGACTCAGAGTGAATGCCTACGGGACTCTGACCTGGCGAGAGAACGACGGAAGCTGGCTGGCTGTCATACCTCAATCGTCGCGCCACGACATGATAGAAGAATGTCACCAGCTAGCGCATACAGGCGTGGCCAGAACGACCGACCTCCTAAGACAAAGTATGTACTGGCCAGGTATGAGAGAAGACGTAGCAAGATACGTACTTGGATGTCCACGGTGCCAGCTGATGAAAGGTGACCGGTATATACGACCACCACTTCAGTCGATTCCAGTTACCGCGATAGGTGACTTGTGGTCCGTAGATGTCATGGGTCCATTTCCTCAGACATCCAATGGTAATCAGTACCTCTTGGTGATGACGGAACACGCGACACGATGGGTAGACGCCGTAGCAATCCCAGACCAACGTGCAAGAACCGTGACAGATGCAGTAGTTAGACACATTGTTGCAGACCACGGCGTACCGAAGACAATACTGACAGACCAAGGTCCCTGTTTCGAGAGTGAAGAGTTTACTTCCCGTTTGCAACAGCTGGGCATCAAGAGGATCAGAACGACCCCATACCATCCACAAACGAATGGCCTAACGGAGAGAAACAACCGTACACTGAAGGAGTGGCTGGCCTCGAAGGGCGGGAACTGGGAAACGGAGCTTCCACTGATTTTACTAACACATCGGGCTACCACTCAGGAAACAACGAAGAAGTCACCCTTCCAACTGATGTATGGTAGAAAACCACGATTACCGGTACACAATGAGACCTGGCCCATGCACCAAAAGTGGAGTACGACGAAATTAAAAGCAGAGAGGAAAGAGGCAGTCAAGAATGTAATACGGAAGCAGCGCAGTGATGTCACGAAGTCTCAGATGAAAGAAAGGACGCAGTGCATTACCTTTGCAGTCGGGGACCAAGTGAAGTGTAGAGACAGGAGATATACAGTTGGAGGCGGGCTAGGTTCACGGAAACTCCTTCCAAAGTGGGAAGGACCATACACAATCACAAAAAGACGGGGTCAAGTATATACCATCCGAAGAGGTGATAAACAGAAACGAGTTAACGCCAGTCAGCTCCAAAGATGGGTACAGTGGGACAAGCCGGTCAGTAACAATCCTCAACTAGAGGATGTAGCACCCAGAAGGTCGGAACGTCTGCGCACGAAGCTATTTGACGGGGGGACGAGTGTGGTGAGAGCAGGCTGCTAGCCGATTGGTTGGCACTAATCTACGTTAATGTCTAGGTCACTAATATGGGCCGTGAGAAAATATGAACAAGGCTGTTTCAACAACCAATCACAGCAAACTTAAATGTGGACAAATATGATTCGCAGATAGATGGCTCTACTTTCCGAGAAATATCGAAAACAACCAATCATAAGACTGTGTTTGTCTGCTTAACTTCCGAGAAACAACCAATCAGAAGACTGCCTTTTTCTGCTTGCATAAGCCTTATTAATGCACATAAAATATATATAAATACGTGTTGATTTTCGTAATAAAACGATCTGTTGCCAGCCCTTGTCTTCTGTTGTTACAGTAGAATCTGAACAAATCAAGTAAGCTGGTTATTTTCAGTGAATTTATTAGTACGACTACTGGTGGATGAAATTCACTATAGATTCTGAGTTAAAAATTTCGGCAAAATTCTTTGCTTGTTTACGATTAGATGAACAGATTTATTTCAGTGAAAATATCTGTGGCAATCTCCTGAACTTTACTAGAGAAATAATTATGCATAAGATTACTAAAAACCGAAGTACTGAAGACTAGTCATTCATCGCTGCAGTATTTATTCATTTATTGGATTTGTAAGGATTTAGATTAATTTAATTTCACTTATTAGATTTCATCACTTACCGACTTGAGTTACAGAGGTCACTGAAAACCAGGGAATACTGAACAGTTGTTTCACACTGGTTCCCGACTCTACAGCAATCCGTACCCACGACCTTGCCAGGGATCAAATGTGGGGCCATCAGGTTACGAGATCAAACTCGTTGACTATATAGCAACTTGTGCTGAAATTCAGTGACACTTGAATTCTAACTTTTTTAATGCGTGATATAACTCTACCTTCAATCATTGCCTTCAGTGAACCCCCACTTCATCTTGACATGGTGGATCCCACTGGTCATGAATTTTCACTACGGCTGCAAAACATCTACCCAGTAGTCATCAGTGAGGTGAAGACTGATATTTGCAATGATTGCGATGATCTCTGTAGCTAATTATGGTTCATGAGGAAATTTGAAAAGATGGAATCAATCCAAATCTCATGTATGTATATATTTCCTATTTTCATGGCTATTTATCCCAATTCGTACACAATGTATATTATTTTCTGTGTGTTACTTATAACGATAGAATAGACCGATAAATTAAGGTCTATAATGACTTTTAAACGAATTACACAACTGGACTTATGGGAGGGAAATTAGTAGCATAGATGTGTTTCAATGCTCCTCATAATGATGTCCACTGTAACGAAAACTAATGCACTGTATGATTTGTGATCATTTAGTTGCCGGTTGAAAAATATTCTCCTAAAATATCAACTTTTAATTTTACAACAAGTCGAATTAAATCAAGCAGCAGTTTCGTATTCATGATATTTGGCAGACAGGTCTTTGTATAATCGCATTAATACTTGGTTAAAAGGATCTTTTCCAACGAAGACCATCATAAGTAAATCAAATTTCTCAATTTGCAGATTAGTTCGCCGTTCGCAAATTACATAGTTCAGGTTGGAGATTTCACCACAGTTCCCTTTAGAAACCATGAATGGTAACCAAGAACACAAGCATAGATTCATGACAGCATATACTACTGATTGGTTAGGAATCACTCACATCGACTAGTGGTGTTTGCTAACCACATCGAAATGATATAGACGCCATACAAGCGAAACGGTTGTCTGGTTTTTAAATCACTTCGTTCTGGCTAGCTGGCACTACTGGTTGATGTGAGTGCTGTCCAACTATTCATGCTAACCTGCTAGTAGTATACTAAGTCATAGATCCATGAATGTCTATTACTATTATTATTATCGTCTCCTTTAGTTCCTAGGGGAACATAGGACTTCAGCCTCACGTCTCCATTGCGTTCGTTTCACATCCAACATCTTCACCTGGCTCCACGTCTGCTCGCATGCTTTCATCTGCTCTTCATAGTACCCCCCCTGTCACCCTCTCACTGACGACCAACTCGCCGCTTCCCTTTCGGGTTCCACTCGAGCAATGGCTTGTCTAGTGATGTCACTTGATGTTTCCTCAGAGTATGGTCAGCCAATCCATCTCCATTTCTTCCTGCCTATCTGTTTCACAATCGGTTCCTGCTGTGTTGGTTCGCTCATTGCCAGAGATCCCTGTTCCTGATCTTTTTTGGCTGGCCATCTGATCTTGAGTATTGAGCGGAGACAGCTGTTGTTGAAAGTCTGTAGTCTGTTCGAAGTGCCCTTCGTGACGTGCCAAGTCTCTGATCCGTATCGTGAGTAGCACTGACTGACTTCACATTGGAGTTGAAAATCATGATCTTATTTCTCATGCTGAGTGCTGTTGACCTCTACACAGACTTGAGAGTAATGCAATCTTGCCTTGCTTACCCGATCCTCGCTGCTTTCATATGCTCGCCAGTTCCGTCCGCCAGGTAGGTGGGTAGATAAATGAGGTTGCTTCTTTCAGATTTCTCCCGTTTGTGCTTATTGTTGTTTTCTGTTGATGTTGTTGTTGCTCCTGTTGCTGTTGGCCAGCAATCACCATCACCTGTTTTTTCTCTATGTCCACTCGAAGTTTTATTTTCTCTGGATGCTTCTTCTGCCAACTTGATGCTTTATACTTGCATATCTTCCAGTTTGTGGGAAATCAGACATATATCATCGGCAAAGTCCAGATCCTCCAAGTCTTTTGTGTCAGTCCATTTTATGCCTGTTTCCTCGCTACCCGCTGTCTGTCGCATTATCCAATCTACTGCGACCAGGAAAATCATTGGCGATAGTAGGCAGCCAGCTAGTCTTACCTCCGTCCTCACTTCGAAGAATTCCGTGAGTTTCCTGTTACGGATTACTTGGCATGCAACATTGTCGCACAACTGTTGGATAAGGTGTATTATTGTTGGCGGAACCCAGTAGTAGCGAAGTAGTCTCTAAATCCCCCCTCGATCGACGCTGTGGAAGGCCTTTTCAAATTCAATCAAGTTTAGGTAGAGAGCTGACTGCTATTCCAAGCTCTGTTCAATGATGACCCGTAGTGTGGCGATTTGATTGATGCATGACTTGTTTCTCCTGAATCCAGCCTTCTCCGGTCGAAGTTTTTCACCAGGGGCGTGTTTGATTCTCTCCAGGGTGATGCAAATTAGTATTTTGTTTGGAAGAGACAGGAGCATAACGTCGTGCCATTTCTTGCATTTACTTAAGTCTCCCTTCTTTGGAAATTTGAATAAATAGCCCTTCTTTCAATCCGTAGGTGCCTTGTCCTCTTTCCACACCTTCTTCAGTAGTGGTATTATCGAGTCCGCTGATGTCTCTGGGTTTATTTTCAATGCTTCTGCGAGGATTCTGTCTGATGCTGCTGCTTTTCTAGTTTTTAGCATCCATATCTGTCTAAATTAGTCTGCTAAGAAATTATTTCCCTACCTTTTCTAGTCTGACACACTAAATCTTTGTTGACTTAATAAGGTATATATCGCAAATTAGTAACACACGCGGACGGAATTTCAAGATAATTGCAGAAAAGTTAAAACCTAGTATGTACTTACACTGAAAATTCCAATAGCTCTGAAGAATGATTTGTCCAAGGTTAAATATTAAGTTGAAGCGTCAACCTGACTCATGAAATCAGTTAAAATGAAACTTCTACTAAATAAAAAAAGAAAATCTTAAATCGGTATGTATAAAATGCCTAGAAGAGATTATTGTAACACATTTGAACATGCAATAAAAAATGGACGCCATCATCCTCATCCTGATCAACACATTTGAATGTGCAACATCTGGTTTATTGTTAAACAAACCAGATAGTTGTTTAAATACTCTATCTGTCTTCATTTCCCTCTTTCTCCGTCACGCATACACACAAATGCACAAGTAAACACCAAGTAAAATTTAGTTATAAAAAAACTATCCGGCTTTTTCTCTCGCAATTGTTAAACGTTCTTCTGTTTGCAATTGAACAGATGAAGTTAATTTTTGGACACAAGTTGATATACATGTGTATACATACACTATACTGTTCATGAGTAGCTGCGACATTTTGGAATAATAATAATGACTCAGTTAAATACTTGGCGCTGTTTTCTTTCCTTTTTACGAAGCAGATAATCTCAATGATAAATGTCTCCTTTTTACCTACAGTTAAAGATTAATTATAGAAGTACATGCAGATGTAGACAACTTCGGTACATAACTAAGAAAGGATAAGCCGCAAAATACGAATTCATTGCTTTAAACTGTCTTTGTGTGTCATTCACTTCTGATTAGTCAACGATCTAAACTGTATTTAATGTTACATTATCTGGACTGATCATTCTGCGTTAGGATACTTACTTCCCAAATCGATGACCCGACGAAAAAATATATATATTATTCCGTAAATAATTGTTTCATAACTTAATTACGTTACACAATACTCATCTTAATGAGGACAGTAAGTGAATGATTCATTTGTCTGTCAATACTTTTGTATTAACACAAAACTATTGACTGAGTTCCTAATCTGACCTTCATTTCAAGACACGCAAAGTATATGATTCAAATTTTTCAGGTGATGTTCAAAGAATATTTCATAAAGATTATTCAGGAAATCAGTGCCAGATAGATAAATAAATAAATAAATAAATAAATAGATAGATAGATAGATAGATAGATAGATAGATAGATAGATAGATAGATAGATAGATAGATAGATAGATAGATAGATAGATAGATAGATAGATAGATAGATAGATAGATAGATAGATAGATAGATAGATAGATAGATAGATAGATAGATAGATAGATAGATAGATAGATAGATAGATAGATAGATAGATAGATAGATAGATAGATAGATAGATAGATAGATAGATAGATAGATAGATAGATAGATAGATAGATAGATAGATAGATAGATAGATAGATAGATAGATAGATAGATAGATAGATAGATAGATAGATAGATAGATAGATAGATAGATAGATAGATAGATAGATAGATAGATAGATAGATAGATAGATAGATAGATAGATAGATAGATAGATAGATAGATAGATAGATAGATAGATAGATAGATAGATAGATAGATAGATAGATAGATAGATAGATAGATAGATAGATAGATAGATAGATAGATAGATAGATAGATAGATAGATAGATAGATAGATAGATAGATAGATAGATAGATAGATAGATAGATAGATAGATAGATAGATAGATAGATAGATAGATAGATAGATAGATAGATAGATAGATAGATAGATAGATAGATAGATAGATAGATAGATAGATAGATAGATAGATAGATAGATAGATAGATAGATAGATAGATAGATAGATAGATAGATAGATAGATAGATAAATGGGTATCCTGAACATATATAAATGGGTATCAAAGCAAGCTTATTTCTCTTCCATTTGATTTATTGAGTGCACCTTGAAATTACTTAGCAATGTGGTTTAGTAGAAATATACCCCTTTTTTAGTGCTGACAAACAATCCAGCCTACATGATAGCTAATCTTATTAGAAATAAATTAATGCTGTACTCTATGATTTTAATACTGAAGGGCTTGCATAAATGATGCATTATCAAGTGAGTCAACAATGCTGACATGATTTTGCCCATATGACCGTCATATACGTAAACTTCGCTGCAGATCAACTGTCAGTATGTTGTCTTCGGAGGTTTATTTACCTATACTCAAAAACACAAAAAGCAGAAGGACATAAGATATAATTATTTTTACTTAATGCTAATGCTTTAGAAACGGAATCCAGAACACATATCTCTTTCTTCTCAAAAGTTACACAACAAATATGCGTGTATTCAAACTGATATTATCAATAACAACTGGACGTAAACGTATACTGCTAAGTTACTCAAATGACACAGGACTCTCGCCTACCATGCACATGGTCCGGGGTTCGAGCCCACGCCGACGCACACCTGATATCTGTGGTCGGCCTGCGAAATTTGGACTACCGATATCCATGCTGAAAATTCCATACTTGTACCAAAAATACGGTGTGGTATC
This sequence comes from Trichobilharzia regenti, assembly GCA_944472135.2. NCBI lineage: Eukaryota > Metazoa > Platyhelminthes > Trematoda > Strigeidida > Schistosomatidae > Trichobilharzia > Trichobilharzia regenti. Next base: position 24,368,396 of record OX235267.1, read on the forward strand.
AAGCTGTAATCAAAAATATAAAAAAAACAAAATAAAATTTGAATACATTTATTCTAATGTAATGTATTGCCTAGCAACATGTCTTTTACCTTCAGTGATTACCCGGCAGCTTGAATATATACAACCATCAGATTACAATAAAAAGCATTAATTCTTGATAAATAAAACTAATTATTCAAGTCAGTTTTGTCTTTCTCACTGGTTAATTATGTTGGACTGAAGTATTGGCTCTCCATCGACATGTCCTCCCTCTCCTAGTACAAACGCTTCGATTATATCTGAGGATTATTGTGTTATTTAATGTATAGTGGCTAATGGTGGAATTCAGGACGCCAAATTCGTCCTTTTTGAGATTAATGAGTCGGATTTACCTGCATTCCCCTTCACTCATTTGGAACTGCAGGTACATCCAGATGACGAACCCCAATTATTGCGAAGTGCACATCCTGGATCCCAATGCTAGTCACTGCCCGTTAAATAAAATCAATTATTATTTAACAGGCTACAGCAGACAAAAATCAAATGGAGTTTAGAAAATATTAATACTCAAGTGTGTCAACTAGAACAAAGTGTCATTTATCATAATAAAGAAGAGTTTAAAATGAGAGATTTGTATGAATATAAATATTTATAATTATGTGAAAGTAAAGAGTGAATTTATTTACTGATGCATGAAATTGAACTCATTCATGTATATTGTTCACAAAATAATAATCTTCTTAAACAATATTAAATTGTCTTTTTCTAAATACTAAAGGGTGATAGAAGAAAAGAAGACTGATAAAAAGCGCGTAAACTAATTAACAAGGTCAAAGTTTATCAAGTATCAGGTAATGAATGATTCAGTTACTTAAAAAGACATTGAACATTTCAATAATTATTGATCATAAGGAACAGCATTATAAAATAAGTCTTTTTAGAGTAGATAGACTAATTTCCTTCCTAATATATTAAATAGTTTATTACAAGAATGGCATATAAAAGAAAGAAGATTGTTGACTGCGAACTCGAGACGAAATAAGTAGCCTACTTCGTAGACAACAAAGGTGAACTACAAACCATTGAGAAGATGACATCTTCAGATGTATTCGCAAATCTCTCTTGAATTGGTGATATTTTTAAACTTAACAAAGACATTATAATCGTTGCGAGGAATATTTCACAAAATGACTAGATTTACACCCCATAGATAAGAAGCTAACTGAATACTTCCTTCCTTAATGTAAGACTCTTAATAAGGAAAAGCTAAGTGTGACAATGTTAGGGTTTCACACTGACTGTTAAGGCGATCGATACCTGAGGCGATACTTCCGAGATTCTGAAGTGTTCTGGTTTAGCCGAAACCTAAATATTGTAGAGTTCTGATTTGGCAGCGAAAAATATGACCTTTTAGGTTGAAGTACACCTGAAACGCTAAGACGTAGAGTGGTTGTTTATGTTAAAAAAGAGCTTCGTATGAATCTAAAAATTAATAGGCAATCTATCCACTGAAATATTGAAAGAACCATTTCAAACACTCTAAGGAAATTACTGCCTCAGTAGAAGTTCCAGATACAATAATAATAATAGCTTTATTTTGCACAGCAAGTTTACACAACATCTACACTTTTCAGTATCATTTATTGCACAATATTTTCCCCTAGTCCGGGATTTACAGGTAAAGCAGACATCTCCAGAAAATCATGTGACGCATCGCTGTTTGATCTGGAGACTAAAATAATCCACTACAGTATATTTTTTTGCTCCCCCAGAAATGTGAAACGGTAGGTTGAAAACCAACTAAAAATATGCATGAGTACATTTGGCAACTCGCAGACATAAGTGAATGATTATAACAATTAGAAATACAGAAAATAAGATAGGTTGTGCCGGATGGAAATTCGGGTAAACCAGTGATTAAAGCAGACCACCCCTGTCTTCAAGGGATTTACAAAACTTCCACAGTATCTGACTTTGTTTTAGTATGTGTATTAGTTCACTGGCTTTGATGAGACTATTTGCATCATTCTGTAGTTACACTATCCAGAAAACTCCATTAATTCGGTCCATTAAGTTCATGGTGTCGAATAAATCCCCTTACAAATCTGCAGAAAACCAACAGAGCTTTGTTTTATCTGCATCACAGCAGTTCATGTCATCTACAACAAAAGAATCCTTCAATATATAAGTGAGTCCTTTTTTCATCCTGCTAATGGCCTATTCGACTCCAGTTTTATTTCGTTTCCATCCCCCTTGAGCACTATTATTCCCACACAGAATCAAAGACTGGAAAGTTACTCAAAATTTATCTCACTGATTGATTTCTTATTTTTTGCGAAATTATTTTGCTACATGTTGGAATGTCTGGTCACAATGTCTCCAGGAGTGATCTTCAACGAGTGGTTGATACACACGATGCATGTAGTATAGAGGGGACTGTGACAGAAACTTGATCTAACACAAAATACCTTGGTATAGTGTTCCATCCTCTGACCATATATGGTAAGCCATATTTCATGGATCTTCCAAAAGATTTTCCGTCTAAGCTGCTACATTAAGAAACTGAAACTATCTGGAATCACTCAACCTCTGCTTTTTGCAATTTGCTAATTTTGTTTGTTGTATCTTACCCATTGTACTTTACTGCTCTCCCTTAGCCTTTCCTGGTCTACTGAAAAAGGACTATGTCATTTCTAGAAGGGTATTAAAGGTTGTTAGTACAGCAAGCGGTGTGCAACTTAGTCAGCTTGTCACTACATTAGCTGATGGATATCCAAATTTATACGAGAAATGGTCGAAATCTATACTGTCTGACCCTTTGCTCCCCCAACCCTCTACTCTCAACTGCCCGTCTTGTATCTCATCTAGTAGAATTAGAAATCAGTACAAAAGATTAAATACCCGTACTACCAAGTATAGAAAGTCAACGATACTATGTTCAGCCCGTGTTCTATGTGATGGAGAAAATCTAAAGCATGAAACTTATGAATTGTTATGTTGTTAGCTAAATAACTGGCCGTTTTATTATCTCCTATCTGTAATCTACGGTGATACTACCCCAATCGACTGACAATCTTTACTACAAATATTGTTATCATTATTTTACTTTTTTTCTTGTTTATGATCTTACTGTCACCACTAATACCAAACAAGAACTGTAATGGACAATCGTGTAATATTATATAATATATTATTCGATGAAATTAGATGCAATATTATACTAAATGCTGAAAATTCCACACTGTAATATTAGTACTGTTTTTTCAAATAAAGCGAAATATTATTATTATTGGTGCAACTACATAAAATGAGCATACTTGAGTAACTTCGAAGTAATTACAATGAATGTATGCAATCGACATTAGGCAAATGATTTTAGGATTTTGACTTCGATGAACTTTTGTACTGTCTTACATATAACAGGCTGTTAGGAAGTTCTGTGGTGTTTATTTTCCATAATTAGTGTTAAAGAATGACAGTTCATTTATAGGTACTGTCTTTGATAGGACACTAGTACTTCATTCTATCAGTCAATTCTGCAATATGGTCACCAGTCTAGACGCCTGGTCATCATAGTCCACTCTGAACTGTTGTGAGATTTCTTCCTGTCGATCGCATCCAACCACCTAACAACAATTCAGTGGGCACTGCGATGGTGAGCCACCTAGATTAATGGCCACATTTCAGATGTGACCAACAGAATTCATTCTGCACAAAAAGGAGTACTAGACGCATGACATTAGTTTCTGCCTAGTGTCCAATCAAAGTATGCATTCCAGTCCTACAGGAAGTTAATCACCAACTGGAATAGCCCAGTGGTAACGTCTGCCACTGAAGCTCTGCGTGACTTGGATTTGAGTCTCAGGAGAGAGACATTTTTCCCAAAGACTGCAGTTAAGTAGCCGACAAACACAAAACCTAGCTTCAGGATCTCCTGCTGACTGCCTCTAGAAACAACTCAGAAGCACCGTCTGTTGATGCTTAACTTTTTAAAGGATTCTAAACTAAATATGAGGAAAATGTTCTTAACTGTAGTTCAATTGTTGACTGGAATTACTGATACTAGTAAAGCTAGACGGTGATAGTTAACGAAGACTGGAGATGTACGGTAGTAGCAATGCTATAGAAATGTATTTACTCTCAAACGGTTGCTGATTTAGTTTCACTTTCAGTTCAAATCAAGTGTTAACCAACAGGAAGCCTTTTGTAATATTTCTTCTGTTTCCTTATTATACAATCCTTAAAAATAACTTTTTTATTTGGCAAATTCAAGGCCCTTTAAGTATTGTAAAAAGAACAGTGTTGCGTGGTCTTACCATCCTACACTGCATGATCTTATCTTGAATTTTTATAACATTAAGGACTGTAAGTTGTATCCATTTGCTAGTCATGTCTAAGTATAAAATATATTCACAAGAAATAACAAAGAATTGTTAACTGCAATCAGACTGGTTTATCAATGAAATTTAAGCACTAAGTATTGAAACATTTATTAAACTAATTGAAAACCATGAAAAAACTCTTTACCCAACCAGGAAGAAAGTGACCTCAGTTTTGGAAAATAAAAATACACAAAAGATGTCCAAGGTTTGCGTAAAATTCCGGAAGTCACAAGTTTCGAATTACCAACCTCCGATTCATTAGTCTGCAGTTCTATCGATAAAACACAAAGCCTTACTATGGGCTCAGTCTCCGTTTCACCCTAATAGATTTGTCCGCAGGTTGGACGACTTAAAAAACATTTCATGAAGTGGGTTAACAGTTTTTTCCGTTTGTATGATAGAAATGTGAACGAGATATATCGTTCTGACATATATTTAACCGCAAAGATAGATAAAGCTATTAACTGACCTGGGCTAAATCTATGCTGATTTCTTTATTAGTTAGCATAAAAAGTGTACTTGATCTAATTTGCGTTCCCTTCTTGTGCACATCGCCTAATTATTCCATAAACTATTTAAATTATTATTCCCTAAAGATCTGAGTGTAATATAGGGTTTCAATTACACATCTCCACTTAACTCTGTTCCCTGAAATCCTCTTTAACTGGCTCGCTGATTGCCTGAAACTCTCACATCCCCCTCACATGGTCTGTCTCACGTCATCCTCCAACCCGTAAACAACTTGGCATTTCCCATTTGGGTTCCACTCGAGGGTAAGCCTGGTGAGTGATGTCCCTCAACGGTATCCTCAATATTCTCGATCAATTGGCATTTTCTTCAGCATATTTGATGGTCAACAGGTTCATGGTTGATTCGTTCCTAGTGTCGCCTGTTGCTTATCCTTTCTGGTCAATCATTTGCTCTTCAGCATCAAGAGAAGGGAGCTGTTGATAAAAGTCTGCAATAGACTGTTGTATATGCTTTTCGTGATACGCGTTCCAAATCTCTGAACCATATAGAAGCACTGACTTCACACTAGCGTTGAAGCACCAAAGACAGAACTATGTCAAACCATACCAACTTGTAAGCAGTGAGAATGTCACGCTTAAATAACTGATGTATATTCATTGCGCAATATGACAACTAGCAAACGCCATTTTGAATCTAAGATTATATGAAGAGATTATGCCTGTTGTAAGGTACTCTTTCATCATTCTAAAACAGATCGCCATATAAAAATATTTCCCCTTAGTTAATTTATGGAAAATATAATAATAATAATAACAATCATACAATGTTATGCACCCACAAACAACGCAGACCTCGAAAAGAAAGAAGAATTCTACAGGCAACTACAGGCAACAATGGACAATACTCCAGCTGGCGACATGAAAATACTAATGGGAGACATGAACGCCAAACTGGGACCAGACAATACAGGAAGGGAACTCATCATGGGTAGAGAAGCTCTAGGAGAAATGAATGAAAACGGAGAACTCTTCGCCGACTTCTGCGCCTTCAACGAACTGGTGATTGGTGGCAGTGTATACAAGCACAAAGATATCCACAAGGCTACATGGGTGTCACCAGACGGGCAAACCAAAAACCAAATCGACTTCATCTCAATCTCAAGGAAGTGGAGGCGCAGCCTACTGGACACAAAAGCAAGAAGAGGAGCAGACGTTGGCTCAGACCACTATCTCGTACAAGGGACAATCCAAATCAAATTAAAAGCTTTCAGGGAATCAGGAGCTGCAGATAGACCACAAGCCAAGTTCAACACTCAAAAGCTGAAGGACCAGGCTACAAAGGACATCTTCATTGCAAGCATAAAGGACAAAGCCGAGACACAAATCAACACCAGCGAAGAGGTCAGCGTCGAAAAGCACTGGAACAACTTGAAAACGGTGTGGAGCCAAACCTGCATAGAAATTCTAGGCAGAAAAAAGAGACAGGACAAACAGTGGCTCACTACGGACACTTGGAAACTAATAGAAGAGAGAAGGACAGTGAAGCAAAAGATTATCCAGTGCACGACGAGCAACAAAAACAGGAGCTGAATGCAAGCTACAATACACTGAACAAAAGAGTGAAGAAAAGTGCCAGGGAAGACAAAAGAAAATATTATGAAACCATGGCAAACGAAGCAGAACAAGCTGCAGGCAAAGGAGACCTCGCCACACTCTACCAAACAACTAGGAACCTTTCGGGCAAACGTTCGACACAGATTAAGCCAATAAAGGACGACAATGGAAAGTCAATCACCAAAGAGGTGGAACAGAGAAAGCACTGGGTTGAACACTTCAAAAGACTTCTAAATCGTCCGCCACCTACAACACGTCCAGCAATACCAACAACGGAAGCAGAACTACCAGTGAACACTGACCCCCCGACGAAATCAGAAGTCCTGAATGCAATCAAGATGCTAAAAGCTGGGAAAACACCGGGACCAGATGGAATCCCAGCAGAGGCTTTGAAAATAGACCCAGAGACAACAGCGGACTTGATGACACCACTGCTGGAGAAGGTGTGGAAAGAGGGCAAAGTACCCGAGGATTGGAAGAACGGTTACTTATTCAAACTTCCAAAGAAAGGAGACTTAAGTCAATGTAAAAACTGGCGTGGAATTATGCTTCTGTCCATTCCAAGCAAGATACTAAGTCGCATCATCCTGGAGAGAATCAAACAAGCCCTAGATGAAAAACTTCGTCCGGAACAGGCTGGATTCAGGAGAAACAAATCATGTATTGATCAAATCGCCACTCTACGGATCATCATTGAACAAAGCTTGGAATGGCAGTCACCTCTCTATCTCAACTTCATCGACTTTGAAAAGGCCTTCGACAGCGTCGATCGAGAGGTCATTTGGAAACTACTTCGCTACTACGGGGTCCCATCGACAATTATACACCTCATCCAACAGTTATACGACAATGCTGCATGCCAAGTAATCCACAACGGGAAACTTACGGAAGCCTTCGAAGTGAGGACGGGAGTGAGGCAAGGCTGTCTACTATCACCAATGATCTTCCTGATTGCAATTGATTGGATAATGCGACAGACAACGGCAACCAACGAGGGAACAGGCATAAAATGGACTGACACAAAAGACTTGGAGGATCTGGATTTCGCCGATGATATATGTCTGATTTCCCATAAACTGGAAGATATGCAAGTGAAAAGTAACAAGTTGGCAGAAGAAGCATCAAAGATAGGACTTCACGTGAACATAGATAAAACAGAGATGATGAAGATTCCTAGCCAACATCAACAGCAACAACAACAACAGACAACAATCAGCATAAATGGGAAGAACCTGAAAGAAACAACCTCCTTCACCTACCTGGGAAGCATCGTCTCAACTACAGGCGGAACTGACGAGGACATCAAAGCCAGAATCGGAAAAGCAAGACAAGCTTTCATTACTCTCAAATCTGTGTGGAGGTCAACAGCACTCAGCATCAAAAATAAGATCCGGATTTTCAACTCCAATGTGAAGTCAGTGCTACTATACGGATCAGAGACTTGGCGAGTCATAAAGAGCATCTCAAACAAACTTCAAACCTTCATTAACAGCTGTCTCCGCTCAATACTCAAGATCAGATGGCCAGAAAAGATCAGCAACAGGGATCTCTGGGAGCGAACCAATCAGGAACCGATTGTGAAACAAATAGGCAGAAAGAAATGGAGATGGATTGGCCATACGCTGAGGAAACCATCAAGTGACATCACTAGACAAGCCCTCGAGTGGAACCCGAAAGGGAGGCGGCGAGTTGGTCGTCCAAGGGTGACTTGGAGGAGGTCATGCGAGGAGGAGATGAAAGCATGTGGACAGACCTGGAGCAGGGTGAAAAAGTTGTCAGAAAACCGAAGGCAATGGAGGTGCGCAGCTGAAGCCCTATGTTCCTCTAGGAACTAAAGGATACAATAATAATAATAATGAACAAAACAACCATGATCATTTACCCAACTTGACTTCTCTATTCCAATAATTAAAAAACAAAACCAAAAATAAACTAATACTCTTTAAAAGTTAATCTCTAAGGATTACATTTGCTTTTCGAGTTAGACCATGGACTGATATCATTTAGAGAACTACTGGAAACCACGGAGTACTAGAAAACTGTATCATCCTAGTACGCAATCACTGACAGGGTTCGAACCCAGGACCTTTCAGTTACAAGTCAAGGTCGTATATCATTCAGCCAATGGGACCCGACTCCTCAGTGGCCGGTATATGAATTCTAACCAATTTGTGATTTTAGCGCGACTGGCACCAACTAATGTCATCGGTGGGAAATCCATCCTCACTCCCGACTGGCTGGACCTCAATATCTTTAGTAAATATTCACTTTTTTCTCCTCTCCGTCTCATTTTCTTTGTGTTCATCTTATTTATATACAATGCAACCTATAGAAATAATTTGCATACATAAGTGTATACTAAATTATGATTACTCCATTAGTAATTTCTTTGTAATTTCATTCTAACTCTCATCTCCGAATGGAATGTATCAAGAGCAGAAGAAATATAGAAGTAATAATTTAACTTGGATGACTAATATTTCTATGTACAGTAAGATAAACTGTGCTTTATTTTATAAAAAAAAAAATGATTTAATACCTAGAATAATTGATTGTCTTCTTAGTATATATATATATATATATATATATATATGATTCCTTAGGTAGTAGGATAAAGATGTACAATAGTTTAGTTAGATAGGACAATAGAAAATTGTTTATCAAGGTATGTGTCTACATGACTCATAATAAACAAAATGGCTTGACAGAATGAAACCGCCCACAAAGATCTACAGAATAATAGTCATAATACTGAATTATTACATCATTCATTCATTGTTGAAAACCTTGATGGTTTAATAGACCGAAATAAAGCAACACCTGTACCCGTATATGTAAATTACACATAAATTACTGATTCACGCGGTATATCAGTCTGTTCTACAGCGTTGATTGGGAAGTTATTGGGAAACTACTTCAACACCATGGAATGCAGTGCCCAAGTCTTTATCAATCTCATTCGACAGCTATATGACAGTGGCACGTGTCAGTCAGGTAATTCACAACAGAAAACTCAGTCAGGCGTTTGAAGTGAAAACAGGAGTAAGAAAAGGCTACCTATTATCACCGATGATATTCATGATTGTGGTCGACTGGATTATGCGTCAGACTGTGAGGAGCGAGGAGTCAGGAATACGCTGTACTGACCGATAAGAAGACTCTAGAAGATCTGGATTTCGTGCGTGAATGATTTATGTCTAATGTCACACAAACTTGAAGACCTGCAGGCAGGCGAAAAGCAACAATTTGGCTGATGAAGCGGCGAAAACAGGACTTCAGGTGAACACAGAGAAGACGGAGGTGTTGAAGATAACCAACGAACCGCAATAACAACAGCAACCAGCACCAATCTTTATCAACGGGGGTGATTTGAAAGAGAGTACTTCCTTCACTTATCTAGGAAGCATAGTTTCAACTATAGACGGGCGGAACGGATGGAGATGTCAAAGCCAGTCGGGATCGGAAAGGCAAAATACGCCTTCATCAACCTAAAACCAGTTTGGATATCTTCTGCTCTCACTCAGTATAAAAAACAAGATTCGAATCTACAGTACAAATGTGAAGTCAGTAAGTTCTTCTATGCAAGCCAGAAACTTGCACTGCATGTTACGAAAAGGATTTACAACTGTTAGCTGCAGACTTCCATCAACAGCTACCTTCGCTGCCTCTACAGTAAAGATGAATTATACAGAAAGAATTAGCAACGAGAAACTGTGAGAACAAACCAACCAACCAAATATCCCGAAAAAATGGGGATAGATTAGACACACGCTCAGAAAACCGTCGAATGACATCACTCACCAGGCAGGCCATTGCTCGAGTAGAACGCGAATAGGAAACAACGAGTTGGGTATGGGTCCGAAGTTGGCATTGGGGGAAATCATGCAAGGAGGAGACAAGAGACTGTGGTCCTACGGCCAGCTAAAGAGGACAGTAGAAAACAGAACGAGGTGGAGATGTGTCATTGAAGTTCTATATTCTACTCGGAACCCAAGCAAACAATGGCAGCAAAAATAATTGGTCTATTCGGAAATAATGGGGAGATACGTAGCTCAGATGGGTGTTTTTTAATGGTTTGACTGCAAAGTTTTCACTATCTTCCCTAAGATTATCTTCACAACTAACTTCAGAATGAAGTAAGCTTTTGGCATTCTCATATAGGAAATTTCTTTGTGACTATGACCTTGGCTGACTGACCCCAGTACCTCTTTTGTCATCATTTCCCAACCGAATCAGTAATTACTTGCAGTGATATGCTGTTGGCTGGTAGACCACATCTACCCTAAAATGTCTCGATATTCTACTGGAATATTTTATCAAATCACCATACTTCATGCTTTGAGATCACAACCTGACTGATGATATTTAGAAGAAATCTATTCACCTCAACAACTGCATAGCTGATTAGTTAGTGTCATTTGACTAGTCTAAGCTTAGACTGAATATTTTGCACATCGTTAGCAAACTATCTATCATAACTGCTAAATTAAATCCACCACAATTTCGATTAGAAATCAGAATTTTAGACAATAAAGTGCAGTCTACTAGCAGAATACTTTAAAACATTTCTATCATTGTTAGAAACAAACAATGGTTGGTAAGGTATGTTTAAAAGATTATGCAGCTAGTATTTTTAATGACTTTATCGCATACATGTGTTAATTTTCAGCGACTTCACATTTATGCTGTACAGTCTTATTTATATTACATAAAAAAGATGGAAACTATCCATTCACATATGATAAAAATTAACTTTGCTTTTAAGATGGGTTGAGTTAAAGTGGTGGGGGAATTACAGAAAAGACTATTAGAGAAAGAAAACTATTTAGGCATAAAGTAAGGTCGAGTCGTTAAGAAACAATCTTCATTTCCCTTATTCATAAATAAGAAATGTGTACATCTCCTTCAGATATTGGTTTGTAGTGATGGAAATATCACTATGAGACTTCGGTTAGTGGTACTGTTCCTCCTTCAACGATTAGGCTTAGCAAACAGTTGATCTGATTCCATGCTGTTGAGATCATCTGAATTAATATCTGTACCCTGATGGGATCTTGTCCTTTGAAGAAGTATCATATTTATCTCATGTCTGTATCAACTGTGAGGCGGGATTAGCTTTAGCAATAGATTTGATCAGTCGCTGGTCCCTGTATGTTCATTAATGAAGGGTTCAAAATTATGACAAGGTAGCTGTTTAATGCTAATTAATTTCAAGACTTACCGAGATAGCTTCGAAAAGCAACAAAATTTATTGTAAACTTTGTAATTTTTATGGTTTCACGTATAGTGATGCTTCTAACCACCCTTCCACCACCCAAAGTATCATAGCCAAAAATTCACTATTGCAAAATAACTATACAATTTTAAACACAAGAAGGGGATCCTCTGATTAATATCTCCATAAGTCATACTTGTAACCGCAGAACACAAGAGTACTTGGCAACGGAATTCCTCAGGGGCAACCCGATGTACAGATATAGGCAAAATAAGTCTACCATACATATTTAAATCGCAATTTACACATGTCTTCCATTTTGTGCTTCTTCGTCTTTCTTTCATGATTTCTGTCTCGTTTCAAAAGAATCGCTTACTCCTGCTTCTCGCTATTCGATATTCCCTTAGATGATACACATACTTATATATGAGTCTGCATACTACTTATAAATGTAGTCAGTAGCCAGACACCACCTACTTAACGAAAGATTATCATCATCATAAAAAATTTGATGAGAAACGAAATTTTTGGAAACTGCACAAGAAGGAGACAATTCACCAGCAAATATTTATGGATACAACTGTTAAGTTTTAACCTGTCACCTATTCTGATCCCTTGATATGTAAATAAAGAAGGTTTCATTTTTGAAATATAATTATGAATACATCTCTGATGTCAACTACGTGTCTGTTAATGATTAGTTAAGTTACCAGTCTGTCTCACTAACACCCCATCCACTCCTCTATGGCTTAATTATCTAGAGACGTTTTCACTAAAAATGAATGTAGGTTCGCATTTCACTCTTCTTGAATTTTCTTCTTTGATATGTCAATCAGCCGATGGTGGAGTTTCCAGCATCTTGTCAACGTTTTCATCACTTAACAGTCTATCTGATACAAAGGTAGAAAATACCTTCACCCATGGGAACATTCTGCTGATTGTATATACATTTAGCGTTTAGGAAATCTGATAAATATTTAAAAATAGTTGGGCACATATCAGTTCTAATACTTTAGAGGAAAATAAAATAGTATTCTGAATGGTTTCACCACTTAACAGCAAATATGTTATTGATGGGTTGTGTTCTCTGAGCTGGATAGTTAATTTGCGAAGCTTTCATCGACCTACTAGGCGACATCTTCAGCGCATACTTCAGTTCGATGAAGTGAGCTTTTAGATTTCTCCATGAGTTTACTAATCATCTCTCCTGGCAGGTGACCTCGGACGTGATTGGTTGTTTTTGTGTGTTTTCACACCTTCTAGGTTACTTGTATTGGAACTGAATGTTTCTTTGACTTGAACTTTGACCCTTTGTGTGTGAGGCTTCTTTCTTATCGGTTGATAAATTCTGTCTATCTCGATGTGTCTATTGATTGACGTCCCCTTCGTCTTCGTATTCACGAACACAAGCTAGCCGTCAAAAGATATGATATCGACTCCCCAATATCACTACATACAAACAAACATGGACATCAATTCGACTGGGACAACCAGCGTTCAAATATTAGACAGAGGAAACAACAAGAATGCTGGAGAATTTTCGGAAGCTTGGCATTCCAGTGGATCATCAATCAATAGACACATCGAGATAGACAGAATTTATCAACCGATAAGAAAGAAGCCTCACACACAAAGGGTCAAAGTTCAAGTCAAAGAAACATTCAGTTCCAATACAAGTAACCTAGAAGGTGTGAAAACACACAAAAACAACCAATCACGTCCGAGGTCACCTGCCAGGAGAGATGATTAGTAAACTCGTGGAGAAATCTAAAAGCTCACTTCATCGAACTGAAGTATGCGCTGAAGATGTCGCCTAGTAGGTCGATGAAAGCTTCGCAAATTAACTATCCAGCTCAGAGAACACAACCACATCAAAATCATCCACCTGAGCTACAAATCTTTTCTATCATAGCAAATAAGTTAGAAATGGAGTTTAATAATAATAGTAATAGTTTTACTCTGAATTGTGTTTATAAAGTGTACAGAATTTTTAGCGGAGTTTACTGCATGATACTTTCCCTTCTTCAAGGATCTTCAGATTTGACAATGAGCTTATATCAGTTAGAGAACCACGACTCCCAGGTTTTCCAGTGGTTCTCTAAGTGATGTCCGCCCATGATGAAATCCTCCATACAACCAAACGAAATCCCTACAGAACGAACATTTGAAAATTAATCTGATGTTCACAATTGGCCCTATTCAGGCAGTTAGCTACCTGGAGTTCTAGTGGGAAGCCGTGACCAGTAGGGTACAGCAAGCTGAAGACGAGGCAGTAACTCATTGAAGAAGACATTGTGAAATGGTCGTGGTATGTCGTGAATTGGCAGAAGTTAGAATTCATTGCTGGCCATTGGATCGGGTCACGTCCCAGTGGCTTAATGGTCTACGAGCTAGCTCGCCTTGTAACCAGAAGGTCCAGTGTTGGAACCCTTGGAGTGGGTGTGCACTGTGAAGAGTCGCAAACTAACCAGACGAAACAGCTTTCTGGTACTCTCTGATTGTCTTCCAATGGTTTTCTAACTGACATCAACTCATGAGTGAATTTTTTCACAGGGTTTAATACAAAATAGTTTATTTGTAAGAAATGAACATTAGTGTGCATAGCTCAGCTTACATGTTTATCGTTACACACACACGCACACAGAAAATTATTTTTTTATCCCTAAGTTTGGTGAATAACACCCAAACACACACACATTTACTGCCACATACCCAATACATCATCAGGTAGGAGAATGTGTCTACGACAAATCTATTGTTACATTGAAATGACTACTTGTACTTGCGTAAATTTTACATCATCATTTTTCACAATGATTATGTCAATAGGTATGGCTTCTTTTTTACGTACATGAGAGAAAAAGAGAACAGGCTGGAAAACCACAATCCCACACAATGAATGACTTACCTTCATGTCATTATCTTTTTAATCTTAAACAAAATCAACTGAAGAAAAGTGAAATAGATCATGTCTGACATGGGCAGTTGTTATAAAGTGAAGTAAGACAAATACAAATGTCTTATATGAAGAATAGGTCATACTATTTTAAATTCATTACTTTGACACAGCATAGCAATTTAGTTATTCTTCTACTTTAAACACAAAGACGTTGTTTCTTCAGATTAATGTCTAACTAAAGTCATCTATTGTAACTATAATTTTCGCATTCCTGACTTAGCAAGTCAAGTATGTTATTTGTGTTGGGTTTGACCACGAACTGATATCAGTTAAAGAACTAGTGAAAACCAGGGAGTACTAAACACTTGTTTCATCCTTGTTTGGGACTCTTCAGCGGTACGTACCCACCAGAATCCGAAACCAAGACCTTCAGGACACGAGGCCATTCAGACACTTAGGTTGGAATACATTGCCAACACATGAAATCTAGCTCACCAGCGACTGGCCATATTCAGGTAGGTTACCTGGGATCCTAGTTGAAAGTCGTGACCAGTTGGGTGCAGCAGGTTGGGCGTGAGAACAAATACTCGCCAGAGAAGACAGTGGCCTGTGATCACGCTATATTGTCAATTGGCAGAAGTTGGAATTCATGGACTGGCCATTGGGTCGGGTCGCAATAGCTTAATGGTCTACGAGCTCGCTCGCCTTGTAACCCGAAGGTCCTCGCTTCGACGCATCGTATGATCATGGGTGAGAAAAAATGAAGAGTCCCAAAACAGGACGAAACAGCTGTCCGCTACTCCCTGCAGGTCTTCCAAGGGTTTTCTAACCGATATCAGCTCATGATGATATCCCGTAACCAGTCAATGGAATGCCTACAAGCCAATACTTGAATTCTAACTTCTGTCAATACATGACCAAACTTGAAACAAACCAAATCTCTGCTAACTAACTCTTAAAAATAATTGCGATAATCACTGGTGACTGACTAAAGGATGAAGTTACCTGAAGTTCTTGTAAGAACCCATTACAAGTGAAGTCCACTACGTCGGATTTGAGAACAAATACTCGCCGATGACAATGGCTGGTGGTCGCTCAAAAATCACCAGTTGATAGAAGTTAGAATCTATGGCCGACAATGAATTCCGGACCAGTTGGATGAATGGTCAACGAGCTTGGCTCCGTCTCCAGAAGATCCTGGGTTTGATCTTTGATGGGTGTGAACTGCGAAGATTTCCATTATAATAGAGGTTTTTGTATTTCCCAATGAATGAAAAACAAAACGATATTGTTTTTACTGACGTTTCGCTATTTAATGCTAATAGCTTTCTCAAAGTATTATTAAACCGGAATTTACAAATGATAATTTACAAAATTCCCAGACTAGGTTGAAAAAGTTGTCCAACACTTCCTGGTTTTCAATGGTTCTCTAAGTGATATCAACCCGTGATCAAACCTGAAACAAATCAAAATCCCACGGACTAACTCTTGGAAAGATACAATTAACTTAAGTGTCGATCAACTCAGCTGAATAAACAAACACTCTACATACTAAACAGTAACCTCATTCAGTATTAAAAATTCTGAATAAAATTCTTACTCAGAATGAATTTATGAACCCCATTATTTTTTTTATTTTTGATTACAGCTTGATTCCACACTGTATTTTTGGTACAAGTATGGAATTTTCAGCATGGATATCGGTAGCCCAAATTTTCAGGCCGATCATAGATATCAGGTGTGCGTCGGCAGGGATTGAACCTCGGACTATGTGCATGGTCGGCGAGAGTTCTAACCACTGTGCCACCGACGCATATTCATATTCGTATTCTTGAATTTTCGTTTGACGCATATTACTGGATCGAGTCCTTGTTGACATGTTGGCTCCAAGTATGAACACTTCGATGATGCCTTGAGTTTAATCTAACGTTATTTTGTTAGTGATGGTTTGCAGTGTGATCCAGGAAGCGTGCTTCTTCTTATTTTCCACTGTAAGTGCCAGCATTCTTAGTGATCGAGACTTAAAGTTGGTGTCCATTGTCTCAAAGATCAAAGTGTTATTCGCTAAATTACTGGGATAAGATAGCCACCTCTTGTACAATGGGTATTAGATGCTATTTGCTGGAACTTCTGTTTTGAATTCTGCGTTGAGTAAATGATTTTTGTCAGTTGTTAATAAATGGTGAATTCTGAGTTCCAAGTAGAGTGAAGAAACTGCTTCTCCTCAACTTCTCCCTCCCTTACAATTCATGCTTTCTGTTTTACTCTGACGTTCATCGGGGGTACAGCGATAGAATGCGTGACGATCACGCATGTTGTTCACAGTTTGACCACCGGTTGATACCTTCCTATACCTCGCTTATCCGGAGGTAACTTTATTAAAAAAGGAAGATTGATCTTGAGGCTGGCGACCCCCCCTCGTAAAAATAAATATCACTACTGATAGAGGTCGTATGTTCCAGCCGGAACTCCAAAGTTTAAAATAAAGAAAATAATTTCATGTTGAAACCCAGGTGAATCTTACACTGGGTGTATTCACTATTCACTAGTTGACTAGATAGCTAAAAAAAAACAAATAAACAGTCAATTCATATTTCCTTAAACTTGAACAAAACAACTGTTTACGGCTCCAGTATTTTCCTAACTATTTTCTCTGGTGGACATTATTCCATAATAAAGATCATCTTTAAAACCATTTTAATTAAACTCTTCCCTTTAAAAGAAATACAAATAAACAATATGTTGACTCATAGTTACAAATTACACAAAAATCAAGAATTATCTTTCCCTATTGATTTTTTTAAAATCGTATTCTGGCGCCTTATAATTCAATTCTATTAGTAAAACATAGGACAAACAAAGCCATAAATATACATGTAATACAATTACCACTAGACTGACCAACTGTCTGGAAAATCTCAGTTAAACTGAAGTACTTTATAAATGCATTTATAAGTTGATTAGCTGGGTGAAAACTATTTTTATTTTCTCGTTTTCATTAAACTTATCGCGTAGTTTTCAATATTTCACAAATAAAGATGGTTAAATATAGTTAAACATTCAATGAGAAAACATAAACAGTGCCAGGTTATCTATCCTGTTTGGTGGATACCAAATATTAGATGACTGGAGGCAACTGGCAGAAAGTCTTTGACCTAAGTTTCATGCTAGTTGGCACTCACCAGTCAGCAAGGTGTGTCTGCAATCTCGTCCCTTATGAGATTCAAACCCGCATCACTCAGTGCTGCAGTCAGTGACGTCACCACTGAGCTATTCGGGCATACGAGTGACCCCCTATAGGACTCAAACGGATACTTTGATCGGATACTAGTTAAAAACCAGTGTAATGTATCTATTCCCTTCTTTGGTGCAGACTAAATTCCACCAGAAGAGACATCAGTTCCTTTAATGTTTCAGATACGCCTTGCTGACGAGTGCCAACTAGCGCGAAACCTAGGTCTTCTAAGCCTTCATGCCAGTTGACTCCAACCATTTCCAATATCAACAATTCACAGTCTACCGTAATGGTGAGTCACCTAGCATTGTGGCCACACTGCGAACTTCACTGATAAAATTCAGTCTGCATCAAATAAAGGACTGAACATACTACACTACTTAGTGACTAGTGTCCAATCAAAGTATCAAATTGTTTGCCTGAGCTACTTTAAGGTAATCATGGATGTAGTTATCTCATGTCCTTGTGTCTTATTACATTAACGATCTTTTATCTATCCTTCTTACTTTTTTCACTTTGCTTGCTATTATTGGTCCCCTTTGAACTTATACTAAGCCTATACTATCCTATCCACTAATAATAACTTACCCTTTTTAAGGTGAGTCAAAAATTTCATGTAAAGTGTCGGCTAATCCAATCTTGTATGGTATCCCCATTCGATGTTCCTTTTTGCATGTATTTAGATCATTATCAAGATTAACTGCTTACCATTCCATCCTGTAATTCAATGCGATTTGATTGTTACCATCATATTATTGTGTTCTGATTTAACTATGATTTCACCTTTATAACTGTAGAGCCTAATGAAGAAGTCTAAAACAAGTGTCCACTGAAACATTTCTAGGTTCTAATATCTGGTAGGAATTATTTTAAGCCACCTTGACAAATATGTATGTATATATCATTTCAGCCCTTTGCGTTCCGAGTGGAACATAGGGTCCCGTGCTTGAGCTTGAAGTTTCATTAGCAGCGATATTTGTTTTTTGCATGGTGTGGGTGCGAGTTTAACACCCAACTTTCCCACTTCATATATCTCACTACTGGTCAAGCTGGGTTTAAGTGTGCGTTGGCGGCCAAGAATCGAACCTTAAACCATTGGTGTGGTTGGTGAGTACTCTACCACTACTGACGCATATATATATATATATATATATATATATATATATATATATATATGAAAACGTCCGCTAAAATTTGTTGAATGAAAGTGAAATGTAAGTTTTGAATGCTATTTTCCACTTTCACTGAGATGATGTTTGTAGCTAATCAGCTTTCACGGAGGTTGAGAATTGATCATTTTCTCCCAGTTAACGTGAATGGTTGACTTTATGTAGTATAGAATAATGACACTGTTTAACCTCAAACATAAGCTTTGTGTCTGTTTGCTTCAAATACCAAAGCGTATTTATGAAGGTTATTTTGTTGTTATTACGTAGGGATTTCGTAGGTAGTTTGATGACCGCTGGTAATGGAATCTAAAGCACACGTTACTATGAAATATTTATTTTCTAATCAGAATATGGCGGTGATAAGCTTATACGTCAGGATAAAGTATTCGTTTTGATTCAGTAATAAGACAATCAAAAAAGCTTCTGTTAGCTGTTCAAAGAATCGTATACTTCTCAAATTAGTTTTGAGTTAACCAGTGCCAGTATAATACAGAGCACTTTAACCCCAAAAAGTTGAATTGCTGTCCAGTAGATACTATCAGTTGGTGAAAGAAGTTCCTGATCCACCCATCCTAGCTATGAGTAAATTCAAAATTCTTAAATTAATTATTTAGAGATAAAATCACCAATAAAGTAAGTAAATGCTCTGTTTAAGACAAAGACAAACTGCAACTTATACGACTGACGAAGAAATCGTAAATGAAATCTTGACTAATTTCATATTCCAACGGTACAGAACATCGTCCAAACATCTTAGAATGTAACTGTCGAAATAACAACAATTTTTTTAAGATTGTTAGTGAAACTATCTAAATTAGCTTCAAGTTAACAGAATACTACTCAGTGCCTCAGAGTACTTGTGCTGTAACCGACGCGAAAATATCAGAAAAAGCACTGGTAATACAGGATTATTTATTTCTTCACCGACAACGGACCAGAACAGCAGGATTACAAAGCACAAAGTCTATGAACAAACGGTAATATAAAGCACAATTATACTCCTGGGTGTTTTTCTCTTGTCTTCTGCCTACCAGAGTACGGCTAGGCAACGTCACCATTACTGTTTCCCGCCAAATGGAGATCAGTTCGAATAAACAAACCATATGTTGCTTGTTCAATGCTGACCAACACTGAAAGTGTGTGCAGCTGTCGAAGTTACAACATTTCTTAAGATTGTTAGGGAAACTATATGAGATAACTTTAGGTTAACAAACTAATACTCACTTAATAATGTGATGACTGAAGTTGAGACGAAAACACAATTCCTACGTGTCAAGTCCTTCACCGATTAGGTTACGAAAGCAATCAGATTACTGAGTCTTAACTTAAATTATTGAAGGTTGCAAGTAGTAACTGAAGTAACTGATGTGTAATTGTTCGTTTACTTATATGACCTTGAACCATGATTAGAATAATCAGTAACAGTGGTAGGCATGACAGAAATATTAAAGACACCTTAGTGTCGATGAACTTCAAACATCTAACATATTTTACAATGGAGTTCATTAGCGTACTGTGCTGTTCACTGTCTAAATCACAGACTTGTTTAAAGTCAGTTAGTGGATGGTGACTAGCAGTGGAATCCAGCATGCACATTTCGTCCTATTTGGGACTGACTCGTCAGTTGGATGTACCTGCATTTGCACAAGGACTAAGTATTTCGGCCGAATCAATAGACAGGAAAATTTAAAATAATGAATTAAATCACAGACTTGTTTGATAGATGTAGAACTCCACTAACAGCTCTAAATAGTTCATTCGAAGTGAATACTATAATTTGTACACCATAGTTTTCTGCTGAATGCATTTCCTTCGTGTAAATATGAAAAAATTCATTGAATCTTATGATCACTTTGTAATTCAGACTATCCTATTGTTGTTTTATGCTTAACCAACTGAATATATATGCATATATACGTCTACGTTAAACAAAAGGAATGTGTATACATATCTAAAATAGACCTTAGTAGAAAAATCAAAAGTAAAAAAGACATGAATTATGCTTGTCCTTGCCTTCATATTCGTCTACTGTCCAGTAGAGTTATGAAAATGTAATTAGAAAGAGAAAAAACCAAAGACGAAAGGAAGCAATAGTTATTCCTTTTCATTAAAAATCATTGTGTAAGTAAGCGATAGCCGGAATTCCTTCTTCTAAGACGTTTTTTCCCCTTTCTTCTCTCGTCTTGTCTAGGAACTTTTTAAACTGGTCATATGCATTGAACGTTTTTGCTGTTATGATTATTATAATTTACGAGAACATCTTGGATGGACGGAAAATCTGACAGTGAACAAGTTAATTCACGTCAATTTTTAGAATTACCCTTTTCTTTTGTATACACAAAAGGAATTCTTATCCTCTTTTTTTCCATTTAAAACTACAAGTTAATTTTACAGAACGAATAACTAGGCCTTTTTTCTTTGTAATTTATGAGACAAGAAATAAGACAATCTTTGTACAGTCTTCCGATGCCTTCAGGATTGTGTGTGTAGGGAACACTAGAGCTCGGAGAACAGCTTTAGCTTCATTAAAAGAGGAAACAGCACACATACCGACCAACCAATGGACATGAACATACTGGAGTATAAGAAGAGATGCACGAAGTTCGGAGATGAGGCGTAGTGTATTGTTGTTATTACTACAACAACAAGAGGTACTGATTTTAGGAGATAAGGCGGATTAAAAATACAGGTTTAGTGTTTAATCACATTTTATGTTCAGTTTGTTCACATCATTTGAATATCGTTTGGCCACCAAACATTCACACAGCCCATATTTACAATATAAGAGAAAGAAATACGGTTACATCAGAGTCATATAGCTCACATGTCCGTTCCAGAAGTGCTACAACGAGGATGTTTGTCTTAGTAATTTATGCCATTGCTTGTGAGATCAGAAGTAAGAAACTTTTGGGTTACTGGCTCCACGCTCAAACTTCCCTTTTTTCCAGGCTTAGGACCGACTAGTAAACAGGTGAATTCCTGGAGGGAGAAAGCAGAAGAGTATTCTGGGAACAAACCAACCAAGAATCTACCGTCCAAAATATATGCAGAAGAAAATCAAAATGGATCATACACACGTTGATGAGACTGATGAGTCACATCACGCAGTAGTCGGACCTCCGAATGGAAAACAAGGCGTTGGACTTTAGAAGGTGGCATGGAGGAGATTGTGTGAGGAGCATGAGAGTTTGTGGTCAGTGGTTATGATGAAATGGGGATTCTTCGTTAATTTCCTGTACTCCACTCTGAACCTAAAGGAATAACAATAATAGTAAACTGAAGAGTTATTAATTCGGAGTCAAAGATCGTTTAGTACTGCTCATGTACAAATACATACAGATTTTAGCTATATCTGTCGGTTAGCAAATCACCATTCAACTATGTAGCTGAAACTCAGCAGCTTATGCAGAAGAGCATGCCCTGCGAGTCACTTGTTCAGTCTTCCTACATTCAAAGTATTTGATGCCGCACAAACAAGAAATGGTTAGTATTAAAGCTTCGGTGTTCCAATAACATGACACTATAAGCTTAAGATGACTTTAAAATATCTCCTCAGCATCACAAACCTGCGATTATTCACTGTAACAAAAAATTAATTATATTCTCTTGATTAAATTTCATCTTTCTACTTATTAAAAAAATATAGATAGATAGCTGGTATTTTCATCATGTGAAATGAAAGTAGTAGCTGTTACAATATTTTTAACAACTGCCTCCATTCTGTTACATTCCATTAAAACAGTTTACATTGGTGTAATTAACATGAAATCAAAAATGTAATACTGTTCTTAAATCAAAGAGAAATATCCCCATTTGATGTAACAATCAGTACTAACTAGATAAAAAGCCTTGAAAAGTTCTCATTCAAAACGCTTGATAAGCCAATAAAATCACAGTCTCGCTTTAGTTTAACCTTTTTTCTACAGATAAAACTATCTATTCTATACTCCATTGTTAAAAGTTCTACGAATGATAATTCTTATCATGCTGTAAAAAGAAATTCAGGTAGATACTCCTTCAAGAAGGGAATAATTGTGTTCATTAACTGACATTAATTTATTCATTGAATTTTCATTTCTTATTGTTTCAGTCATCCAGTTATGCTCACAAGTTGTGAAATCTAATAACTCACACTTTCAATTAGTTTTCAGTCAACTGCAGTATACTCTCGACTAGGATCTTGATTCAGATCGAACAGCATTGCGTCATATAATATGCTACCGGTTATTATCTGATTCAAAGGTTGTATTTGAAGAGTAAATACTGTGAAATAGAATGAAATAAGTGGGAATACTGTGTATAAACATATCTAGAACAAATAATTATGACTGTAACTGAAATGACTTTATGCCTGCCCATTATTATTATTTCCTTGAGTTCCAAGAGGATCATAGGGCTTCAGCAACACATCTCCACTTTCTTCTCTTCTCTGTTGCCCCCTTCAGATGGCTAGCTCCACGACTGCCCATAATCTCTCATCTCCCCCTCTCACGATCTCCTCCATGTCACTCTCGCACTGACGATCATCTAGTCGCTTCCCATTTGGATTCGACTCAAGAGCCTGGTGCTTGATTTAAATTGACAGCCTCCTCAACGTGTGCCTGATCCATATCCATTTTATCCAAATAACTTGTTGGGTAATCGGATCTTAGTTGTTTTTTTTCCCAGACAGAGCTTCTTGTTACGAATTCTTTCTTAACATTCGAACTTCACCATGGAGCCAACGAAGGTAGCCGTTGCTAAGAGTCTGCAGCCTGTTGAGAACTCCTTAAGTGACATGTAGTGCAAGTTTCTGACCCATATGGAAGAAATGACTGACTGACTTCACATTTGTGTTGAAAATTCGAATCTTGTTCTTTATGCTGATGCCTGCTTATATGCATCCTAAATAATTTAATTATTTTGATTATTAATATTATTATTCCCTCGAGTTCCGAGTGAAACGTAGGACTTCACTAATACATTTCCACTTTAGTTTATTCTTTCAGTCTTCTTTAGTTGGCTTCACAGTTGATCATAAGTCTTCATCTTCCGCTAACACAGTCTCATTCATTTCATTGTGGAACATTCACAGTTAATCGTTTATCAGTTTGGGTTGCACCTGAAGGCCCACCTGGATTACGATGTCACTCAACGGTCTTCTCATCATTTGTGCAATCAATCTCAATTTCCTTAATCATATTTGTTGGAAGATACTTTTCCTGTTGGATTGTTGCCTGCCAGACTTCTTTTTTGTTTATCCTTTCTAACCTACCATCTTATCTTCACTATCGAGGCAGCAGTAGTCTGTTGGAAATTCTTTTTATGACGTACGTGTCAAGTTTCCAGACCAGACAGAAGCACAGATTTGTCGGTATTGATGAAGATCTAGATCTTGTTTCTGAATGATTTCACAGTAGTCAAGGTCTGTCGTATTTTCCGGATCCTGCCTGTCTTCGACACCTTTATCTTTGCCACCTATGCTTGAGATTATGCTATCTAGAAAATGGAAAGAGGTGAATACTTTGACCACTATATGTTGAGTATGAGTGGTGTTACTTTACCAGTAAATTTCGAATCTATAAATATGAAAATGAATGATATAGACAAATAGGTAATCACACCTAATATTTGAATACAACACTTTTTTCAGTGCAGTTTCGTTTCCCTAACTGAACCAAACCACACAGACATTTAAATCTTCGACCAGACCCTTCAATAATGCACACAATTACTTCATCATGGCATCAAAATCCCCATTGTCTAGAACTTGCAGCTAACACGTTTCTACCTAACCACCCTGTCAAAATTTATATATTTCACCACCATGATTGAATCCTTAACTCATGCAACATTTGGATGATTTTAGTTTTTATAGTTAACTAACAATTACGCCAGTACCTTTTTTAACTTCCTTTGTCTTTCCCAAGAACATGAATTACCAATGAACTAATCTCTTTTAATCATTTAGGTCATGTTAGGTAAAAAGGAAAAAGAGTTTTCTGCTCCGTAAAAACATGGAGAGGGATTCATTCAATCTTTAAAAGTTAGGCATAAAAGAGACTAGAATAGTACGTCGTTCATAATTAAAAATTTTAACAGTCTGTTAACCAACCAATTAAATGATTATTAATCTGATTAAAAATTGAACACCTGTCTAATTAGCGTATGTTTTGTTTCTTCTTTAAAAAAATATAAGCGAGTAATAATAATAAAACATCTGAGACCAGTCAATTACCTTGAGATAACTCTAAGTTATATGAGAGTAATGTTCAGTCCTCTATTCACTTCATTATTACGTCATTTAAAAAGAGAAGTACAGAAGTAAATTCAAAGTGGCACATGAAAATTTACCAGTAAATAAGTTGAACAATTCTATTAAGTGTATATAAATGCAGTAATAATCGACTGTTTACTTGGAACAGTTCAGCCATTTCAAAGTATCTATACCAGGTACCTGTAAAACGACGGGAGTGAACTTTGAAAGCTGGAGATGAAAATATTCAGTAGCATACTAGTTCCTGCCAAATCAGATATGATTATCGTAACCTAGTTGCCTAGAGAAAAGTCTCATTCTGTTTGTAATGTACATACATAATGGGCTTATATCATGTCGGAAACCAAGGTGCTTAGTGCAATCCAGGTATATTTATGTTCTAGTTGGAGGGTTTCATCATGAGGTGATATCAGTTAGAGAACCATTTGAAAACAATCAGGGAGTACTAGGAATCTGTTTCGTCAGCCTAGTTTGCGACTCTTCATCAGTATACACTTACCGGAAGGGTGGATCTCTTAATTACAAGGCGAGCTAGCTTTTAGACCATTAAGCCACTGGGATGTGACCCGATCCAGTGGCTAGCTGATGAATTCTAACTTCTGCCGATTCATGACATAACGCAACCACTTCATAATGACTTCTTCGATGAGTTACTGCCTCACCTTCAACCCGCTGTACCCTACTGGTCACGAAATCTGAAGAAATCTGCCATCTCATTATGATATTCACACCGATAAAACTATGGGACACAAAGAATCACTCTTTTTTCCTTTAGCAAGCATGTTAACAACCAGCTGTACCTTAAAATCCCTTAATTTAGACTTTCTAAACGCACCTGAAGTACAGTGAAATAAAGTCACCATTACTGATAAGGATGTTGAACTCTGAAGCCATTGTATTCCAGAATATATAGACAACAGAATTCAGAAGTAGGTGAACATTTTTGTATCCTCAGCTAGCTTTAACTTCTGCTAAGAGGTGACTTCCAGTTTTCAGTAAATCAAATTGCACTTGATCGCCTAACGGTTTCTCTGGCATTAGAGAAACTAATTTACATAAATCTATCTACTTTCTAGTAAATTTTACTAAATAAGAGAACCAATAACTTTTTTCATACCTTTTATGAGGCAAAAGACTTACAGAGAAGTCAGTGAGTTTGATGGACATATGTTGTTCGTTTAAGACGTATTATAACCTTCATCAAAATCTTCTGAACTTCATTTGAATACAATATTATTATAATTATTCATTTTTGATGACATAATTCTCAAAGGTTGATCACGAAAACTACCTTCAACACATCTAAAATAGAATTTTAATCATCGAAAAGTGGATTACTAATTAGTAGTGTTGAAGCATGGATGGATTAAAAAAATAACAAGTAATTCGTCAATCCCCCAACGAAGAAGTCTTATGATTGCATATACTGTCGATTGATATGGGCAGTTGTAAGCCGTTCATACCAACCAGTTGTGCTTACCAGCCAGAATGAAGTGATCCAAACACTGGATGGTCATTCCTCTCAGGAAGGGCCAATTCGATCAACAGTGGGTCCTCTTAGACTTATCTCTGACAGCCGAGTAAGAGAAATCTGCCTAAATTCTGGTTGGGTTCTTGTGTCAACTAGGCAATACACATAGAATCAAATCATTCATTTTCAAATTACACATTTCAAGGTGAAAATTTGTCACTGGTTTCTTTTGAAAATTCTAAATATTCGAATCGTAATATGCGATTCACCTGATACTATAAATAGTAATCAATGAAGCAAGTGGAATCGCATAGTGGCATATATTACTGTATAAACTGGTTGGTAGCTGAGTAGCTGAGCCTTATATGACTGATTTCTTGGATGATTTTATATTTTCACCCTCAGGAGGCCTTATTTTATTAAATGACAGTAACTGGGATCCATGTTCTTGCTTGGTTAATTACCAATGATAGCATCAAGTAGACAACATTATGTGATCTGAATATTTTCAGTTTCCAAAGGAAACCGTAGTGGATTTTTATCTCTACCTGTGTATTCGCATGTGATATATATGTCCTCAATTTCGCTGTTAATGTGTTTGAAACCATTGGTATATAAATTACTGGGTTAGCAGGGATTTGAATTCATCTCATTCACTAACCAACATCAGTTAAAGAGATCACTGGGAGCAAAGGACAGCTGTTTTGGGACCCTTTACCAGTCATCTACAACTCAATAAAGGATCAAACCTGAGACGTTCATGTTACGAGATCAAGTTCGTTGACTATTTAGCCACTTGAGCAGGAATCCAGTGACTTGTGAATTTTACCTTTCAAGAGTTGATTTTTAAGGACTTGATTTGTTTTTCGAAACAGACCACGGATCGATATCAGTTAGAAAATCATTGAATTCATGGGTAATTGAATCAGGTTCCAGTGGCTGAAAGGTCTACAAGCTTGCCTTGTAAGTGGCAGGTCCTGGTTTCGAAACTCAGTTGATAAGTACTGATGATGAGTACCAAACTAGGATGAAACAACTCGCTGTCTAGTACTCTCTGCCAGTTTCCAATGATTCTTTAAATGACATCAGTCCATGGTCAAACCTGAAAGATTTTGTCTTTGTCAATTCGTGAAATAATGCTAGTCTCAATCAATGTCTTCGATGAGCATCTACTTTACCAAGACCAGTGAAGAGTTCCAGGCCATTACGAAACAGTTATCTACCGATCCCTGTTTCTGAATGTCCCCTCTAACTGGCATCAATTCGTAATGAAATCTATCAACCGAAATCATTGAGTTCACATTTCCAGATCAAGTCTTGATTTTAGCCAATCATTTTCTTGCTCTTCCCTGATTGGTCAGCTGAAGGTTGTTCTGATAACAAATTAGTCTGGGTCAATTATACACCTAAAAAGATTTCTCATTTCATCAACTTTTAACATGTGATTATTAAACAAGCAGAGAAACAAATGTTGTCAATATTTTATATATTAAATATTTATTTCCTTCAAAAATTTTCATACATCAATTGTAATTTAATTGATTCACCAATAAATGAGGAAAATTTAAATCTGCCTTTATTTGAACATTTAATCACAGGTGAATCAGTGTTAGAGTTGAACAATGATATTCTTCACTTAAAATCATCATCTTTAAGAAATTTCAATATCAAAATGTATGAATCGAAACCAGAGGAGGAAATCCAGTATACTGAGGAAATACCACGATATATTATACAACCACCGCCAATACTTTACACATCGAAATGGCAACCTGCTGTTGTTCAATGTGTTGCAGAATCAGTTGTCTTATTGTATATAGTCTGTGTAACTAATCCAAGTAATTCGAATGCTCGTTATGATTATTCAACGGAAACAACAGGATTACCAACAGTTTATCATACAAATCAAAAATTTAGACAACATAGAAATTCTGATAATGATGATGATGGTGATGATGATGATGTGAAATTTGTAGAGAATTCAAGTGTCAACTATAACAGTAATAATAATCATAATGGGAATAACAAACACAATCGTAAAGTAGTGGTTCGTTTAATTGATGAAAATACTGTTGAAGAATGGTTCGGGGATTATTGGTGTCAATGTGAAGCATGGAATAATATTTTAGAGTTGGGTGAACCACGTGTAAAAATTAGTAATCAGACACATGTACGTATTGCATGTAAGTCAATCGATTTAAATTACCGTTGAACTTTGTGCTCTTTTTATCCTCGCTTGTATATGTCTTTTTGTATTAGTTCGATTGAATAAACTTATGATTAAAATAAATTAATCGATAATCAGTCTAGCAAAAATTATGATGAATGCAACTGTTGATACTTGTAAATTCAAAATAAATGGTTATCAATTTAAACGGTAACGGCATCAGAGGTTATGTTATTTATATTATTATTATTATTATTCCCTAAGGTTCCAAATGGGACAAATGGCTTCAATGGGACATCTCCAGTTAGTTCAGTTTTCTGAAGTCCTCTTTAGCTGACTTCACGATTCTACGCAAGCCCTCGTCGCCTTGCCATATAATTTTTTCTATATCGTTCAGACCATAGTCCAACTAGTCATCTCCCACTCAGGTTCCACTCGAGCGACGTTGGAGTACGCGATGTCATTTGACGGTCTCCTCGGCGTGTATTAAATCCATCTCCATTTTCTTCGGGATACTTTTTGACCACCTGCCTCTTGGTTAGTTTGTTACCAGAGCTTCCTTTTGCTAATTGTTTCTGGATAGTCGTCTAATCTTCAATATGGAGCCAGTAAAGTCAACTGTTGATAAAATAGTTGCAGTAGTCTCTAGGAGATGCTTTCGGTAACACGCTGTCCTTCACTAATACAGAAGAACTAGTTTAATACTGGTGTTGAAAACCTGAATCTTGTTTCTTATGCTTAGTGTGACAGAAATCCACACTGATTTCAGATTAACGACGAGATGGTTTGCTGTTGCGATACTGCTTACCATTCACATCTCCATCCGTTCCGCCTGTAGCTGGAACGATGCTACCTAGATAATTCTAGGAAGTGACATCCTTCAGATTTCTGTAGTTGACAACAATTGGTGTTTGTCGTTGCTGGTTGATTATATTCACTACCTCTGTCTTCTGTATGTTCACCCGAAGTCCTGTCTTCGCTGCTTCTTCTGCCAGTTTGCTGGCTTTCACCTGCAAGTCTTCGAGTTTGTGTGATATTAAATATAAATCATCTGCGAAATCTGGATCTTGTAGAGTCTTGTTATTGGGTCAACATATTCCTGTCTTTTCAATCCCCACAGTCTGACGCATGATCCAGCCCACCATAATGAGAAATATCATCGGTGATGGCAGGCAAATTCGCCTTAATCCTGTCATCACTGTAAACGATTCACTGAGCCTAGGAGTGTGAATCACTTGGAATTTGTCATCATCATATAGCTGTTGATTGAGGTTGATAAACATTTAAGCACTCCACTCCATAGTGTTGAAGAAATTTCCAAATCACTTCGTGATCAGTACTGTCAGAGGCATTTTTGAAGTCGAGGTAGACATTTGGCTGTCATTCTATGCTCTGTTCGTTGATGATGCATAGGGCTGCAATTTGATTATTTTTTTATTATACCTTAATTCCACACCGTATATTGGTACAAGTATGGAATTTTCGGCATGTGGTATCGGTAGCCCAAATTTTGCAGGCCGACCATTGATATCAGATGTGCGTCGGCAGCGGATCGAACTCCAGACCATTTGCATGACCGGCCAGAGTCCTAACCGCTGTGCCACCGACGCACATTATTTCTTTATCGTGAATGTAGCTTGTTCACTTGATGAAAGTGATTCCTTTATGAGGTAGAGAAAACTTGAGATTATGTGGGGAAAAAACATAAAAAAGGGGGAAGAAATAGAATAGCACACATTCAAACTGTTCCATGTTCTAATAAAAGCGATTTCGTTTGGGTTTTTATTGAAAATGATACCTCACTCTCCTATCACATTCAATCTTCTGTCGTAGGCTTTCACTGTCCTTTGCTATCACTCCGTTTTAAGTTCTACATTTTGAGTTAATAAATCAAAATGGGAGCAAATCACACACAGTGTTTTACGGTGATCATTTCCATTCTACTTGTAAAAATGGTCTCTGGAAATCGTCCCTCCTAATACAAACCCGTCCATTGTAACTAAACGATGGAAAAAGAAAGTGGAGTGTTGGATAACAATATAGTCTAGTGACTAACTATTCTGATCAAAGTTTGAAATATAATTTTTAGATAAACTAACATGGTGATAGAATGTGTCTAGTGTTCTTCAGAAAGTCGTTTCAATATCCTGTCATCATCAGAAGGAAGCGTTTATAAACTTAAAGAAACTGCAGCCTCCATGAATACTTATACCCTTTGCTACCTTTGCTAAGATAAGAAATGAAGCCATTGACGTCAAAAATTCACTTACCATGTATCTAGTATATTGTTCCCGCTCTATTCGTCTAACTACTGTCCAAAGGAGAATGGAAAGACTCATTATTTTAGATGCTATTGCGTTGACAGCTTCTGAAATGTTCTGGATGATGAAACGAGGAAAGACTTCAGAACAACTCGGGATAGCTATATTCACTTATGCCTGCTTTCTATTACTTGCCCATCACTCCATTAGTATTAAATACCCATAGATCAAATAAGACAGAATGCACCTGAATAATATGATGGAATGACGAGTGAAATGATCACGAGATAAGGTGAGTAGGTTGGTCAATTAGAGAGCCTTGTTGAGCTCCGACTTAGTAGTCTAAAGGCAGCTGATTTTAACTTCAACGAAACAAGTGATTTCCTTCCAGTTTCATGTACCGCTCCATTATATTACAATTAGTATACCGAAAATTAGACCATCTCAAATATTCTCACTAAAAAATAAGGTTCGTCATACTTTCTGAGACAGTATTCAAGAAGTTTCAGAACAGATATATCCCTTTAGTAGAGTAATGTGTTAAAATTCATTCGTAATGATAAGAAACGTTACTTCTTCATTAGAATGCGTCAGAAATACAAAAGGCCCACAACAAAATTAGTAATTGGATGAAATAAAATCATACCATCTGAGTTAAGCCTAACCTTCTTACAACCAAGAGGGATGGGGTTGATGAAGAAATGTTAGGAGATATTTATCCAATCTGGAATTTTTTTCTCAAACAAAATAGGCAACTTCGGAAGTAGAGCCTTGTCAGTACAAACGCCAATTTGAAGAAGGCCAAGAATCAAGGATGGTAAAGATTATTCTCACTCTCTGTTTAACTTTCTCCTACTTAATGACACTGAAAACAGAATAAAATTTATCTAAGAACCAAATAAAGACTAGCTACTCATCACGTTTTAAGTAGAAGTCAAAATGAATAACCTTCATTTGTAAGCGACAAGGTAACTGGGTGTCAATAAATGAAGCTATCCAGTTTACTGGTGGGCACTTTTGGCCCACTAATATGCAATCCCTCGACACATAGATTTGTGTTTACTGAAATCCATTAATAATTTTGAAGAAACTTAGGTTTTCTTCAAGATTTGAAATCGTGGAATATATGACTGAACTATTTCTCTTACGAAATCATAGTAGAGGGTTGCCAAAGAATTCTAACAAATTAGTGAAGGCATCCGTGAACTAGTCAGAAGGATATTGATGAAATGATAGTGCCTTAAGTGGAAATATGTGCACATCGGTGTTTCAGTGATAGATCACTCACGAATCACGCACGTGGTGCGGTCGATACACTTCTAAGCCACACTTAGCCGGTAATAAGCCCGGTAAATAGGGAAGGTTGTGCGTGAGAGTAGCAATCCCGGCCTGTAAATAAATAAACAGCACTGCTACTGAAACTTCGAGGTTCAGAGCTTGAAGCTCTACGTTGCACTTGGAACACAAAAGGAATAGAATAAAAACAAATAAATAGAAATATGTATAGAGAACGTTTACCTGGCTACCTTTCTTTTATGTTTGACATGAAGCAGTAGCAAAGTAAGCTTGTAGTCTTTCTGAAGTCTTCACTTAGTGAATTCCTAGACTGGGGGACGATTCCAAGAACACTGATACTCTTTTCTTTGGAATGAATAATCCAAGTAACCTCTTACCATGATGATAAATGTCATAGGTTCTAACATCACTGAAGTCTTACAAATAATTTTCAGCGATGAAATACAACCCGAACCCTTAATCAGATATTCAAGAATCAACCTACAAAACAAACCATCGAAAAACAAAGTCCAACAAACAGAAACAAGAACCAATATCAATTCACAATGATTGAAATTATCTTTAAAATTAACTTTGTTAAGCTGCAAACGGAAGTTAGAATGTTTAATTTAGTAAAAACGCAGAAAATGAATGACTTCCTCTTTAAAATGAATTAACTATTTGACGCCAATTTAAACTGTGCCACATAAATCATTGTTCAATGTTCATCATAATCATATGCATCATTATAATTTTTTTTTAAACTCAAAGGTTAAAACTAAAATTTCTAATACTAATTAGTTTAAAAGTGATTCTGTTATGACAAAAGGATAGAAATGGTGACATTATTAAGTTAGTATATTCTTAACCACTGTCATCTATCTATTAAAAATTAAATAGAAAGGATTTTCAGATATTTTTTTTTGAAGTATTGGTTTTGTAGGGATTTTGTTTGATTGGCTGAAGGATTTCATCATGGCCGCTGTATGTCATGAATTGACAGAAGTTAGAATTCATGGGCCTTTGGAGTGGGTCCCAGTGGCTTAATGGTCTACGAGCTAGCTTGCCTTGTAACCAGAAGCTGCTGGGTTGTAACCCTTGCAATGGGTGCGTACTGCTGAAGAGTTACAAACTAGGCTGACGAAACAGCTGTCCAGTACTCTCTGTAGGTTTTCGAATGGTTCTCTAACTGATGTCACCTCATGCTGAAATCCTCCAACCCATTTTTTTAATGACTGGAGAGTTGAACAAGAGATTTCATTAAAACGCTAACATATTTTAAAAATTCTTTTACGATACAACTTGATTTACATAAATCACTGGAATTAATACCAAGTGACATGGATAAATCTAATCTCTAAATTCGAAAATTCATTTGCTTAAAAAATACTGTACAGGTTTCAAGTGCCCAACTTAATACTCCCAAAACATTTGGAACTAAGTATATTACAACTATGGTGAAAAGTCATGACAAGTGGAGGTCAGTCAGGCCGGGAAAAATACCCACATGTGACACTAGATAATGATGGAGTTACAAAATCATGTAGTGACAGAGGTTATAATTCATGGGCCAGTGGATTTCGTCCCAGTGACTGTGTGGCCAGTGGACTTGCATCATGACCTGAAGGCCCCAGGCTCGATCCCTACCGGTTGAGCTAGAGATGCGTATTGCTAAGGGGTCTCCAACTAGAATGGAACACCTGTCCAGTACTCCCTGGTTTCTAATGGTTCTCTCACTGATGTCAATCTGTAAAAAAACTTGATATCAGTCGAATTCCTGCAAACTAATAGTTTAAAATTTCAGTTATAATTAGAAAAATTGAATCGAGTCAGAAATTATTACAGTACAATGTGACATTAGTTGCCATCTACTGGCTGGAAAAACATTTAATCAAGTTTCAATGAGAATCAGACAGATCAGTCAACTAGTGACACCTCTGATTCCTAGAACAATAGCTGGAGAAATATCAGTTCATTTTAAGATTGTAAATATCCCACTTTCCTTCGGAAACCAAAATATCAAACAGTGGCCTGCTTATATTATTGGGTTACCTAAATTCCCATCCAACAAAATGCTTAAACTCTTCAGCATTTCTTAGTGTTTTATTCGTACAATTAGATCAAATGATCACTACATGAACTCACGCACATATTTAGTTAGCTTCCAACTAAACACTGTACAATTCTTGAAACAAAAATGGATAAAAAACCAACAGAATTGATTCCCTGTTCATATGCAACAACACTAAGTCACATGATATACTATAGATTATTACTTTACATGCAAATCCTGGAATATATATTATATATTATTGTTCCCTTGGGTTCCGAGCGGAATATAGAGCTTCAACAACACAACTCTACTTTTTTCTATTTTCTGCCAGTCTCTACAGCTGGGTCCACGATTTCCCAAACTCTCTCATCTCTTCCTCACATGATCTCCTCCATGTCGCCCTCTCACTGACGACCCACCCGTCGCATTCCACTTGGATTCCACTCGTTGGCC
The DNA here is from genome assembly GCA_944472135.2 of Trichobilharzia regenti. NCBI lineage: Eukaryota > Metazoa > Platyhelminthes > Trematoda > Strigeidida > Schistosomatidae > Trichobilharzia > Trichobilharzia regenti. The sequence continues at coordinate 24,403,295 of OX235267.1, forward strand.
TGCATTAGGGCTTTGGCTGCCACTTATCACTTCAAGATAGCTACTCACTCCCTCAGTGTGCTCATGGTTGTCGTCTGGGCGGCCGGAGTAGATTACTGACTCTCCAGTTGACAGTTTTGACAATCCACATCCATTCCATCTGCTCTCGCAGATACAAAGCACTTCTATGTCACATCTTCCCATTTCTTTGGCTACCTGGGCAGCCTTCCCAGCCGGCCTCGTACGTTGTACGGACATTCCACGTCCCCATTCTTATTCTTGCTTTCATCGAGAGAAAACGTATCAGTTGGTTGACTGTCTTCCCGAAGGCTTTCATCCTCCCATGGCGTTATTTCGCCTCTACGATTCCAGCGAAGAATAAGACTGTTGTTTGACTTTTTTGTATTTTTAATATTTCTTTTGTGTTGTAGTTTCTTCAGCAGTCTGACAGCTTTTGTGGTGTAATATCGCTAGCCGCACGCCCAACCCTCCTTCCTTACCGGGGCTTGGGACTAGCAAGTTAGTTAACCAGGCGAGGTTAAATCCTGCATGAAGAGGAAATATTTTGGAATTAAATACACTGAAAACTTCTGTACTAGGTGTGTTCGCACATTGTCTGAAGTTAAGCCTTATTGTTATATTATATTCCCCGACCAATAGCTTACAGCTATCTAAAGTAAGATTAATAAACTCATAACATCCTAAAGTTTACAGAAAGATATCATTGTTCAGAAGTGGGACTGTTTCATTGTTAATTATGACTGCATTAATTGATTAAATAAATTCCCAATGGCGGTGTATCCGTCTGTGACTTCATTGTAGTTTATTCCAATCTTTTAAAAATATTTCTAAGTAACTCTTATTTTACCCTGTAAATAGCAGGGTCATGTTTTTGCTGTCCTCTTCTTTTTAAGGCTTCCTGCCGATTGCCTCCAATCATCTAATATCATAAAATCAATGTGCACCGTGATGGCAAGCTACCTAGAATGGTGGCCACATTGCAAACCTGACTGATAGAATTCAGTCTGAACCAAAGAAAGGACTAGACACATCACACTAGTTATTGGCTAGTGTCGAATCAAAGTATCCTTTCTACAGTGCTACAGGAGGTCTATCGCGAGCCCGATTACCTCACTGGGGGATGTCTCTGACTGAAGACAGCACTGGGTGACACGGGTTCGAATCTCAGAAGGGAAATGACTTCCTTCAAGGTTGCAGATATGCCTTGCTGACGAGTGCCAGCTAGTACGAAACCTAGGTTGAAGGCTTCCTGCCGGTTGCCTCCAACCGCCTAATGTCATCAAATGAAACTAGGTTAACAATGTCGGTTAGCTTTGTATTTAATTATCCAGTCATGTTCTTGTTGTATACAGTACTAATTCAACAGGCTGGCTTACAGTACTCTGAAATATAACGTTTAACTATTAAAAGTAGTATAATTAAAACCTATATAAGAAGAAATTATCGTTGAGGTTTTATTCACTGATTACTACTTATAACTGGATATCAGTAGTGTGTCGAAAAACTCCTTCAAGGTAGCATTGATAATTTATTTATGTATCAATGAAAAAGTTTATGAATAAGACAATGAAAAAAAATCTATCAAGCAACCAACTGACCACAATGATGAAATTATTTACAAAATTGTGAAATCAAAATCACGCTAATGATCTCCTTAAATGTCAATTGTATTTCATCGTAAATAATAAAAAAAAAAAACTTTAGTTCCACTCTCACTAGCCTTCTACTCTTCAGTGGTATTAAGTGGGCAGTGTACAATATCTGAATTCTTCGCCATCGGCTCCTATCTAACAGCTTCAACAAACTATTTCTCATTAGTCTAGTCAAGTGACTTCAGTTTTATATAATTATCTTTATTTTAAAATGGGGTTGAAGTTAAATAGTCAAAATCTTTCCGTGATCCCTACTATCCATTAATATTTCCATCCTGGCGTTAAACTATACATAAATCTACGAACGAGACGAAATGTAGCGTGAAATTCCCTTCGATTTATCACTTATATATATATATATACGGTGAATGAATGAGTGGCGGTTTGACATTTATTGGCGCCAAAATGACAATTTACTTAAAGAAATGAGAGGAAAACCGAAGTGTAAAATAAATGACCATGAAATATTAGGAACAGACTTTTATTTTGCACGGCTGTTAAACTCGTTGGCTTAATCTTTTCATGTCTGGACTCCCTCTCCCCCCGCTCCACACACATACACGTACTCGTATCCACATCCATTTACCCAGATGACTGCATTCCATTTTGTTAAGAAAAAAAACATTCTTCAACAGGAGTGATGATCCATTGTTTTTCTGTCTCAGTGGTCTTGAACACATCTATGTGTGTGTTTGTGTGTGTGTGTGTGTGTGGTAGGGAGGAGAAGTATGTTAGCGTTTAGGTTGTTTTCTTATATTTATTTTCATGTCTTCTCTATATTTTTGCTTATCTACTGACCTAATGTTGTAAATGATAGTCGAAGAGGTAGAGGTAAACTGAAAATTTAATCACCTATGCAAAACAAAACAGTCAAAATAAAATATCACTATTTTCCTTTTTGTGATGATTACGACATTTAATGCTATCCAGTTTTCTTCAAATGAATATAAAACTAATCGTGAAAACATGTATTTAGCTTTCTATTGGCTTCCTACTGTTTTGATTACTGGGAAACTTCTGCACTAAGGAATGTTGTCTGAAACCTCTAGAACTTTGTTTTATTCCTAGTATAAGAGTATTTCCTCCCCCAGTGTTCAGACTTACAATACAATCCACTAGGATCCCGTTGTCGTACTCAAGACTTAGTATGAGTTTCTAGGCTTTTCCGGTAATATTTAATTGAATTTTAGATTTTCCCATCGATTGATTGGACCAAAGTGCTCGATGTCAGGTTGACATGTCTGTTGGCTTCTTCTGTAGATGTTTCGACGATGTCTGGGCATGTAATTAGAAGTTAACTGGTGGATGGTGACTAGCAGTGGAATCCAGGATGCGCATTTCATCCTATTTGGGACTCGTCATCTGGATGCACATGCATTCCCACCGAGGCTCAAACTCAGTGTCCACACTCTCAAACACCAAATCGTTATCCGTTAGACCACTTGGGCCATGAGAGCCACCTCTCACCACCTCAGTAGGGACATAATCATTTACTGCGGAGTGCAGGTGCATCCAGATGATGAGTTCCAAATTGGGTGAAATGAGCATCCTGGATTTCACTGCTAGCCACCCATTTTCCGGTAATAGTTAGCAGGAATGATTCGAGAAGTAGTTGGTAAGGTAATTCATACGAACAATAAATTTTGTGTTGAATATTTGTCAAGCAGAGACTCAGTGTGTAATGTATAAACCTTATATTAATAATATTAATTATGGTACAAACTGGTCACAATAAGTCTGCCAACTAAATTGACTGAAGTTATAATTATTCATGGGCCATGGAATCCCTACCCATTGGCTGAATGGTACAGTACACGTCTGGTAATCTGAACGTTCTTGGTTCGACTTCTCTTGTATTGATCGACAGTCCCACAATTTTATTTAATTTTTTGATTTTGATTACAGCTTGATTCCACACCGTATATTGGTACAAGTATGGAATTTTCAGCATGTGATATCGATAGCCCAAATTCTGCAGGCCAACCATAGATATCAGGTGTGCGTCAGCAGAGGATCGAACCTCGGACCATGTGCATGGTCGGCGAGAGTCCTAACCACTGTGCCACTGACGCACAGGAAACATCTATCTAGTGTTGTCTGGTTTGCAGTAATCCTCTAACTGACCTCAGTCTGTAATGAAATCTACTTTGAGATATGAATAAACCTTAGGGTGACTACAGGAAACCACAATTGTCTTGGAACCTCTCAGCTATCTTGATTAATTCAAACATATTTCACCAAAGGTCTAATTCAGAAACTATACTACCAGACTATTCAGTTCAAGACTTAAATCACTTCATCTAGACTCTACATCTATCATTAATTAATATGCAGCGATTATTCTATAGAGATAAGTCTCCTAAATAATCATAGTAATAACAATAGCTTTATTATGCACAATAATTTCACACAACATACACAATTTCCGGGCGGTTTATTGCATAATATTTACTCTTCATCCAGGAGTCTCAGGTAAAACAGCCATCTCTAGTATATCATGGGACGCATTGATGTTAGATCTGAAGAATAAAAATAATCCACTATGGTACTTTTCTTTGGTGCAACAGAAATACTCAACTAAAGGCTGCAAACCAATTAAAAATGTGCACGGAAATAAGTGAACGATTATAACTACAAGAAATAAAAAAGATAAGATGTATTGTCTCGGATGGGAATTCAGGCAGCCCAGAGATTTAAGCAGGCCACCGTGATTCTGTACTATTGACTAATTCGACTTTATTCTGTATCTGTTCGTTTGATTAACTAGTGTACATTCGACTAGAACTACTGCCGAAAGAAAACAGTTATTGGATGAATACCCTAAGCACTTGGCTTCATAAAAAGGATAGATGGGAGAGTTCGAGGGTAGGAGCACTTTAGACGCTGCAGTCATCTTACACAACAGTATCGTCTCATCATTAGATGAAGGTGCCAAATACGTCCGCTGCACGTTTCTCGACTTCACTTCTGCTTTCGACTCTGTACCTAGATGCCTGTTGTTAAATAAGCTCTTTATGGCACAAACTGAGTCCTGGGTCACTAACTGGTTGCATTCCTACTTCTCCAACAGAATGCAGTACACTGTATACAAAGGTGAACCCTCCTCGGCTGTGCTCACTGAAGCTGGTGTCCCCCAAGGTGCTGTACTCTTCCCACTTCTCTTTTTTTTCTTTCTACATGACCTACCATCTTCAAATGACATTAATTTTGTCAGATATGCCGACGACCTGACTGTATCTTTGCCTGTCAAATATCAAAGAGACTGCTCTAAACTAAGTGGCTTTTTATCAGAAATCAGCCAGTGGTCCAAGGAAAACGGTCTCAGCTTAAACCCCTCCAAATGCCAAACAGTCAACTTCACCTTTAGGCATAAATCTCACCTAAACAAACTGGTTAGCACTCATCAGGTGTGCAACATAGATGGAATTTAAATAGAAAACAAGTCGGAAATTAAATACCTAGGCGTCATTTCATCTGCTGATTTTTCCTGGTCGTCTCATATCTTGATGATTTCTAAGAAAATATTCCGTCTTACCTTCTACATCAAGAAGTTAGGACATTCTGGAATAACCCAACCCTTACTCCTACAATTCGTTAACTCTTGCATCCTGCCTATTATTCTCTATTGTTTCCCCTTAGTTTCTCCAGGGCTACTGAAGAAGAATTATATCTTATTACGTAGGATGTTAAAGGTTGTCAGCAGGGTAAGCAACGTGCCACTTAACAAGCTTGTTAATATTCTGGTTGACAGGCACATGGACTCATGTGAAAAATGGGCAAAATCCATTCTATCTAACTGACACCACCCTCTTCATTCACAACTCTCCTCTTGTAGCTCATCAGGCAGGCAGACCAGAAGCCTACATATAAAACTATATGCTTGCACTAGCAAGTACAAAAACTCAATCATACCCTTCTTAGCTCGTGTTCTGTGCGATAAAGAAAGCATTAGGCATGATACCTATAACTTATTAAATAGCCAGTAGAACAACTGGATCTCGTCTTTCCAACTCACATCATTTATAGGCACAACGTTTTCTTTCTTTCTTTTCCTTTTCTCTCTCTTTTTTTCTGTTATGTGCTGCTTTGTTTCTTTCTTCCTTACTAACTCTATTAAAACATTCTTCGTTCTCTCACACTCTGTATATCTCGACCTTTTGTTACCACTTACGCGAGTAAATATGCTAGCATCTACTTTTCTAACAACTTCAAACACAGTTCAATTTTTGGCTTTGCTACCGAAATGCCAATATGTTGTTGTCATAATGAACTGAGATTACCTTAATCTATGTAGAATTTTATCTACTGATAATGTACTAACTGGATGCAATACTGTAGTAAAATGCTGAGAATCCCATTTTGTATCACAAGTACTGTTTTGGGATAAAGCAAATTATTATTACTATTAAATTAAATAAATTTAATAGTTCATACAGCTAACAAGAAGTTGAGAGTGAAAAGGGTCTTTTGAACATACTATCAGTGGAGAATCAGAATTTTTCTCTCTTTTCATCTTCTAAAATAAACTTACCAACCTCTAGTTAATGTATCATTCTCTTTTCAACTAGTTGGTTGCGTTCACGCGTACTTAAACCTGATTTGGAAGAAGTTAGAATTCATGGACCTGCCATTGGATTGGGTCCCAGTGGCTTAATGGTATACGAACTCGCCTTGTAACCATAAGGTCCTGGGTTCGAATCCCAGTGGGTGCGTACTGCTGAAGAGTTCCAAACTAGGACGAAACATCTGTCCAGTACTCCCAGGTTTTCCAATGACTCTTTAACCAATGCCAGCTCATCATGAAATCCTGTAACTAATCTAATTCAGTTATTCATCCAATCACTGTTACAGACACTGCAGTTTCTTTTTTAGTTAGAAGATGAAAGTGGGCATAGGTACATGTGTTTGACAAGTTTTAAACAGATGTTGAAATCATTATTACTGAATTTCATGCGTTTATTCCCTTTGATGAATTTGAATAAAGCAAGAACAACAGTGGTTTGTACAGAATAATATGGTACCATCATTGTTTGTTTCGTTGGCTTCGTATCATCTGCTCCTTACAGCCTAAATAAATTATGAGGTTTGCGTACAGAAAAGTTTTAACATACTTGTAAATTTTACATGTTGTCAGTTGACAGAAAGTTCCACGATTAGTAAAAAGTGCTCAGAAAATTGTGCTTATATTTATTTTTTTCGCAGGCAGTTCAAGTTTAAACAAAATAAATGTATGCATACAATAGTAAAGGAGTTACGTAATAAAGACGAAATATGCCTCAGATGCAGAGTGACTAATAAATTAGGTAACAATGTACTGAGTTCAACTCAAACCATAGAAACAAGAGACAAGCAAACTTACAGATTTTAAAACGGGGCGAGGTTAAAGACAAAGATTATGTAATCAGATGAGATAAAAAATAAAGGCATCCAGTTACCAAGGCAAGGAAAGACTAATAACTGCTTCTTTCTGAACACATAAATCTGGTTTCAAGCGTTTGATAGAAATGGCTTCGACAAACTTGAGGAGGATGGAGCTCCTTTTTCTATTGATAATTTTGAAGGATTTCTCGATTTCCACATCATGACCAGTGTCGAGGAGATGTCTGGTAATGGCGCTACTATAAGAGTTTGTTCCCTTGAGACGTAGGCTTTTCAGTACATGTTCAGAAAGTTGGAGGTGTGCCGTTCCTTCTGTTCTCCCAATGTAACTGCTCCCACAGACACACGTAAATTCTTATACACAGTTGGAGTTAACATGAGAAGGGTATCTACCGACTTTTGACTGCACCGAGGAGCATGCTGTTCGACCGACGGGAACCAAATTAGCTGCAGGGTAGGCTCTGGTTAGTGACGTTCTCAGTCTTCTGTTGACCATTTCTGCGATGCTTTCACCTCTAAAATCTAGTTGAATGAAGACAGGCTTTTTTCATCTGTGATTTGTTTGGTATTTGAGCCTTCATATCTTCCATATTTGTTAATGAATCTTTGAGGATAACCGTTGTTTTTCAGCACCTTTTCGAGAATTGTAAATTCTTCCTCTAGTTTCTCCACAGAGCATATTCTCCTTGCTCTATAGTACAGAGTCTTGACTAGTGCTCGTTCATAGCTATTTGGACAAAAACTATTAAAATGTAAGTATTGTCCATTCCATGTCAGCTTTCGGTAAATTGACCTCTGGAGACTACCATCTTCTAGACTTTGCATGGAGATGTCAAGAATTATTATTATTATTGAATTTCCTGTTGGTTGATTTTATTTGACGTAATAGTCGATTTCTGTTGACACTTTGGCTTCTAATATCAACGTTCCAACGATGTTAGAAGACTAACATGATGTTATTTTGGTTGAATGGAACTAAGATTGCAATCATTTACGCTCATTTCACCCCACTTGGGACTCCCCAGCTGTTTATACCCGTCACCTTAGTGGACGATGATGTTCCGACTGAAAATGGAATCCAACGCCTATTGTTTCAAAAGTCAAAGCTCTGTCCAGTGGGTATATCAAAACTCTATTCTGCTTAATCCATCGCTAATCACTACATCATATATGGTCAGTTTATTTTTTAAGTACAAAACTTTTTACTAAGTGTTATCATCATAACCGTAAAAGGAAATGATTAGTATGTGAATATGATTCGCTCTGTTTAACAGACAAACCAGTAGTCAAACCTAACTCATTTGCTTGCTTATACCTTGTACACTCCCTAATCACTTGTAATCACACTTACCCATACATACTAAGCTAATCCAACCGAAGTATAAGAGAGGTGAAGAAGGAAAACCATACATACACACACACACTTATTACGGATGATTACCACAAATTTATATATATTATAAAATAATAAAGTAGAAATATTTATGCTTCATTGAAAACTTTTTAAATTTTCACCGTTACTTAGTTGTATGCAAATCTATGCGTTTTGTACACAGTAACCTTATTTCACACCATAGAGTATTACAGCTTAGCTCGAAACACTGTAATAACACAAATCACTGTACGTTTAGGTATTCTCTTTCATGGTGTTATTCAAATCAGCAGGCAGAGGAACAGGACCGAATAATCAAGTGGTAGTCCATATATTCTAAAGAAAATGAGCAGTAAACTTTAATGTGTGATTACACACTTGATGGGAAGGTTTCTTTAAACTTTTGCCATCATTCTGGAAGATAATAGCCCCAAAACAATAACAATGATGATTTACACCACGAAGTCTATAGAATATTACAGCATCCAAATCATTCTCTTCAACTGCAAATATTCTAAATCACAACTGAAATCTCATTTGAATAAAACAATGAAAGTCATGCTTCCTACCTCCTCGGATTATTCAACGATACACACACAGACACACAAATATTGAATTCACCACACAACATGGAAATGATGGCAAATTTCATTTTGATAAAGCAGTAAGAAGACGTAATTTGTCTGGAACATGTAACGTTATATTTGCGCAACACATTTCCAACAATCTGATCTCACACGGACTTGTCATAGGAATATATATGAAATTAATAAAGAGGTAAGAGGTGAGAAAATAGACCTAGGTCAAGTTAAGAGAATGCACTAAAGGTCAAAATAACAATGAAGAACACTAAACCAAATAGCAGAGGTAATAGGACATCTACCCTGACTGGTATCAAAATAAAATTTACCAAAGAAGGTTTAATGTGATGACGAATTGTTTTTGAATGCACAAAGGTGGTTTAAACTTCCTAATTGTCAGCTAGGGTTTCCACAAACACGTTTTATAGATAGGTTTAAAAGATCTGTTAACATCAGTTTTATTTCCTGTCTCTATAATATATTTCACGATAGAGGAGCTGGGTCTCCTGAACTCACCATTAATAGGTTCTGAAAATTCCATTTGTTTCTGGAGCCATTTAGTAATATGAATATGTTCGAAGGGCTTAGATAAATATATTGGCTTCACATTCTCAATTATTATGACGTTAGCTTCACAAAAAGTCTTTTTAACAGCAGCATTCAGTCTTTGTCTAGTCATCAAGCTGCTATGATGCCCCATATAGGGTAGCTTGATGTACACATCTTTCTTTGGAGTGAGTTGAAGAGCGGGTCTTTGTGTTCTAAATACCTGATGTCTTGTCTGGATAATTGTTATCAACTAGAGTTTGTGTCAGCTTTCTTTCTTCTTCATCAAGTGTGTCTTCAGTACATATTCCTTGGATTCTACGGAAGAATCACCCTGCTAGTGTTCTTTTGTACAGAACAGGGCAGAAGCTGTGGTAATTAGGATACTCTCCTGTCCAGGTAGGCTTTCTATAATCAGGTCTTTTTATTGACCCATCAAGCCGTCGACTAAGCAATATGTCTAGGAAAGATAAACAATTATCTTCCTCTTCTACAAATGTAAGCGATATGTTATTGTGAACTTCATTCATTCGATTTAAAATTGAGGTGGCAAAACAAGACTTATCACTAGTGATTACAACACCATCTACATACCTTCTATAAGTGGCACATTTTCGATTAAATCCTCTGATAAATTCTCAATGTACAACATATAAATATCTGCTAAAAGGGGCCCTAACGGACTTCCCATATCAACACCATCAGCTTGGCGGAAACAATCGCCTTCAAATGTAAATCTAACGTTGTTAGTACACAGAAGTAATAAATCCCTTAAATAAGATATAGGGAACAGGATGAAAAAATTGTTTGTGGAAATGTAAACACACAAAATGTTGACTGTTTTGAGCAAAGGCATATTATTGAATAACGAGTTTACATCAAAAAAGTACATATTCTTGACATCACTATGCGACGCCTGGAAGGCAAGTCTCCAGAGGTCAATTTACCGAAAGCCTACATGGATTGGACAATACTTTCATCTAAATAGATTTTGTCCAAATAACTAATAACGAGTACTCGTCAAAACTCTGTTTTACAGAGTCAGGAGGATACATTCTACAGAAAATTTGGAGGAAGAATCTATGATTCTCGAAAAGATTTTGAAAAATGATGATTACCACCAGAAACTTATTAACAAGTATGGAAGATGTGAAGGCTCAAATACCAAACAAATTACTGTAAAAAGAAGCCTGTCTTCACTCAGTTCGATATTAAAGTTGACAGTACTGCAGGAATAGTCGGCAGAAGACTGAATACCTCACTAGTTAGAACCTATTCTACAGCTTAATTAGTTCCTGTTTATTGGACAACATGCTGTTTGGCGCAAACAGAAGTCGACAGATACCCTTCTCGTGTTAGTTCTAATTGTGTACAAATTTACTAGTTTCTGTGGGAGCAGTTATATTGGGAGAACATAAAGAAGGGCACACCTCCGATTTTTGAGCGTTTACTAAAAAGCCTACGTCTCAAGGGAACAAATGATTACACTAGTGGTACTGACAGACATCTCATCTATATGGGTCATGAAGTGGACATCTCGAAATCCTTTAAAATTATCAAAATATAAAATAATTCAGTCCTCGTCGAGTATACCAAAGCAATCGCTATCAAATGCCTGAAACCCGATTTATGTGTTCAGAAAGAAGCAGTTATCAGTCTATTTTTTCCCTGGTAACTGGATGTCTTTATCCTCCATCTTATTTGATTACACAACCTTTGGTTTTGACCTCATCCCCTTTGATACAGTGTAACTCTCCTTGTCTCTTATTTCTATTATTTGAGTTGGACTCAACACATTGTTACTCATCTTACTCACCTCCTGTTTTTGTTACATAACCCCTTTACCACCGTATGCATACGCTGAATTTTGTTTAAACTTGAACTCTCTGGGTACAAACTATATTTGCGTAATTTTCTGAGCACTGTTTATTAAGTCTGATTTCTTCTGTCAGTTGATATTGTGTAATATTTTTTCTGTTCGTAAACTTAATAATTTCTTCAGTTTGAGAGCAGATGATGAGAAGCCAACAAAATAAATGATGGTACCATCTTATCCTGCGCACTGTCATTCTTGCTTTATTCAGATGTATAAAGGAGGATAAATGCATGAAGTTTCTGAAATCTCATCCAACAGTTAATCCCACTTGCGTATATTTTTGTTGTGATTAAGTGGAAAAGGGTAAATCATTTGAAAAATACTATTTGTTGTAGACTTCTGTGATCTACAGTTTTCTTAGTTATTGGGATATTTTTTACATGGTTGGGATTATTAGCCCCACGCCTACACTTCTGTCACTTCCACACATGGGGCAGGCAGATAAAATGAGCCAGATGGAAATGAATTGAACATTTACTCGGAATACTTTCAAATGGCATCACACGCCAAACTTTCAAGTTGAGCTCGACTGGAAAGCGATGAGTTACGTGCTTGAAAGTAACATGGAGAAAATCATGTGATGGGAAAATCAGAGTTTATGGGCAGTTGTGGAGCCAGCTGAAAGTGATGCTGGAGAATGGAGTGCAATCGAGATATGTCTCTGAGGCTCCATGCGCCACTGGAATGTCAAGCAATTAATAATAATAATGCTACTAATATAGATTTCTGCTTGTAACTATAATGACGTAGAAGCTAATTAACAAAGTTTCACAAGGTATTCCTATTATGAAACATAGAATTAAAAGTTCATGTTGGTGAACTGGCAATATCCACTATAGAGGCAGGGTTAATTAACACAAAGGTCAGTCTTAAGTTATTCAGACACTTACTAAGCTTAAGTTATCGATTGACTAACAGTTTTCTCTATCTAAATACTAACTTTAAATCATGTTTATCCCAAGATGTGACCCGGTGGACCTCACTGGTCACATTGTCTGACTAGAACCCCAGTCAACTTCATCCTGTAGTCAATTACCGGTGAGCATCAGATTAATCTTCAAGTTGTTTTGATTTGTTTCGTGTTTAGCAATAAACTGATATCAGTTGGAGAACCACTGAAAAAGAGGGAGCAATGAATAGCTGTTTCGTCCCAGATTGGGACTCATTTAATTCTGGACCAAGTGACTGAATGGTCAACGAGCTTGGTCTAGTATCTGAAAGGTTCAAAGTTTGATCCCTGGTAGCACCAGGGGTGGTTGCCATTGAAGAGTTTTAGACTAGGACGAAACAACCTCCAGTAACCCCTTGCTTTTAATGGTTCTCTAATTGATATCGATCCGTGATTAAACTTGAAACAAATCAAAACCCTACAAACTAACCTTTGAAAATCATGTTTATGTTGGGGATGTCTATTTTCAAGTTTTATTACGGATTGATATCCATTAGAGAACCACTGCAAACAAAGAAGTACTGGACGACTGTTTCGTCCTGATTTGGGACTCATCGGCAGCACGCATCCACCGTGTTTTGAATCCAAGACATTCCGGTTACAAGGCAAGCTTCGATACCATTCAGACACTGGGACTCTTTCCAATGACCAAACCATGAATTCTAACTTCTACCAATTTATGATTTTAGTGTGACCACCAGCCAATATTATCAGCGAGTATTTGTCCTCAATCTTGACCAGGTGAACCTCACTTGGTTACGACTTCTCACTAGAACTCCAGGCAGCTTCATCGTGTAGCCAGTTACTAGAGTGTATCAGATTTAATTTCCAACTCTTGAAAATGTCTACTTTCTCATTAATTGTTACAGGTGTTTTTCTGATTCCTGAACCAATTTCCTTTATCGGAGTATAATGGCGTTTTGTGCCGATGATGCCCACTAATCTTCAACATATTTCTTATGTTATTATTATGTGATAGTTTTTATCCTAGATTAGTTAACTCACACCTCCCAGCTACAGCTAGATTAAGAAAAAGTAATCGATGTCTGGTACCCGTATTTTAATGTGCAGTGTTCATTTCGGGTGAAAATAGCATACCGAAATTTTCTCCCATAAATTTAAACCATTAATTGTCTGATATTCTTGAGAAAATGCAATCTTTTGTAATCTCTGTAAAATTTAACATTAAGAAATTACAACATTTTTACGGCAAAGATTGAAATTTTTTTTAACGACTTAGATTAGAGTGTTATTTCACTTTAAAGTGTTTCCACTCCACGCCTTTGTCTCTTATCACCTCCCATTTCTCGCACGTACGCACGCACACACTCACAAACACACGCACAAATACTCGTGTATGCACACACGAATGCAAAGACATACTGTTTTACGACAATGATTCCTAGTTTAATTCATGTTTATTTAACCATTTAAAGTTAGATAATAACAGTAGATAAACAAACGTGATTCGATAAAGAATTAGTTTCCTACACAACAAAAAGCGTCATTCCTCTATTTCTCACTCTCCGTCTCTCTCTCTCTCTCTGTCTTTCAAACATGATTACAATTAAAAACCCGACGAAAGAAAAGTAGAAAATGCTGGCGAAATGAAGCACTAATTTATGAATTACTATGCTGCAGAACCAACATAGTTAATAAACCTTCTCCCCGATTTTATAAATGGATACATTACCTCAAAACTGTGGAAATTATTATACTATTATTATTCCCTCAGGTTCCTAGTGGAACATCGGGCTTCAGCTGGGCTTCATCTTCTCTAGCTGGCTTCACGACTGTCCACATGACCTCATCTCCTCTTCACACCATCTCCTCCATATCACCCTCAGAAACACATCCAACTTATCGTCTCTCATTCCGGTTCCACTTGAGGTTCTCCCATGGCGCTTGATTTCACTCCACGGTCTCCTTAGTAGGCGTCTGATCCATCTCCATCATCTTCGACATAATTATTGGGCTGTGAGTTCTTGGTTGACTCGTTACTACAGTTCCTTGTTGCTGATCCTTTTTAGCCGGTCATCTGATCTTCAGTATGCAGGGAAGTTAGATGTTGATAAAAGTATGAGGCCTTTTCGTCTCGTCTTTTTGACTAGATTTTTGTCACGTTGCAGTTTCTGTCGACATAAATCCTTGGGTATGCAGAAGCGAAACTATCAAAGCTCAGTTCAGTCGATGAGTCGATGAAAACCGAATAAGTAGTAAAGGGATACTTTTTCTGTTTAAAAAAATGTATGTTGTAAGTTGTTATCACTACCCATAATTCCTGTGAAATGGCTGTACTCTCATCAATCACAACATGATAAGTCACAGCTAGAAATCTCATTACAATGCTATCATTATGTGGATCACAGCTCGAACACAGTCTCTTATCTAAGAGAAATTGACTTATCTGTTATACCAGTATTATTTCTACATAAAACATAATTCTCACCCACTCACTCTTCTTAATCCATTATATATCATAGGGGGCATTATTTGAATACTTTCAACATCATTTTGCACAGTTTCGTATAGTTCTGTTTCTTAAAATAAACCAAATAGGATCTCATTTGAAGGGTATTTTGTCTAATTAGACAACTCTTACTAAGTGTATTAAGTCTTTTATGACAAACACAGTTGGTCGACTTCCTGAAATAAATCCTTGGTAATTGTCTGGAAATGAAAAACAATAGTTTGGAAGAAGAGGCAGACAGAGAAGACAGAACTTCAAGTGAACACAAGGAAGACAAAGATAACCAAGGTACCCAACTAAATCAACGAGCACCGGTCACAGTCAGCTGGGGAAAGTTGAAAGGGGTAACTTCTTTCCCTTATCTAGGTTGCATCATTTCAACTACAGGTACCACAGATGATGTCGAAATCGCATTAGATCGGGAAGCAGGCTATCCATTCGTTGATCTGAAATCAATCTGGAAATCTACTGCATCCAGCACAAAAAATAGGATTAGGATTTTTGACACTAATGTGAAGTCAGTCACTGCTTTTATATAGTTCAGAGAATTGGCGCGTCACGAAAAGCACTTCGAACCAGTAGAAGAAGCAGTAGAATTATTTGAATAATTTTATTTTGTATACATAGCTCTGAATGGCTAAGGCTTCATCAATGCAAGGGAGACGAAAACGTCACTTTGCAGACTACTTTGAAGGAGGCGTTTGTTGAGATGGAGTGACCAGTATTGACAAGGTGTTCGATTATCGCACTCCCTATAGAGTCACCACTACCATTTTACAGTCATGAAGGATAGTATGATATTTAATGATAACTAATTTAACTGAAAAAGGGCTATAACATCGCTGACAACCGCTTCTAACAGTGCCTGTAAAGGGAACCCCTACAGTTCAATATATCCGAATTCCCTGTCATTTAAAAACTAGAGAAACTCCAGAAATTCTCTCATAGATTTGCACATAAACAAGATGTTCTTCTTTTCCGATGAAAAGACCTGAAAAATAACCAAAAGCATCGAGAGTAATACTTTTGTACGAGATTAAATTTATAATAAGGCTTATGAAGTTTCATCTGTATCATTCTCCTTGAAGTAGATTAAACATGTGAACACTTGAACACTTCCAAATTCAAAGAATCTGATGCCCCGTCGGAGATTCTAACCTGCATCACTACTGCTGAGAAGCATACATTGAATGGTTCACTAGTGTGTCCAGTCCTGAGTATTCATTCCGACTGAATTCTGGTAGTCAAGGTTGAAATGTGCCTACCAACCTAGATGATCCGCTAGTGAGGTGTACTCTGAGTTAATATTCGACAGTTGGGGGTAATCATCATGGGTTTTATCACTTTTATCACTCTCATGATAGCTTAAATGTATGAACACTTGAAAAATACTGCATAGATTGCAACTGAAGTCTTTTCATTCATTACAATTATTGACCATGCTTAAAAAATTTTCTTCTATCAACCCCATCCTCACTTAAATAACTTTTAGCATAAAAAGCATTTAGCTTATAATGAATAATTTCGTAAAGAAAAACATGCATTCTATTACTGATTTCTCGTAATTATTATCATTATTGTTGTTATTATTATTATTATCATTCAGAGATCTGAATACATTTACATAATGATGATTGATACATGTGTGTGCGTGTATAGATACAAATATGCTGGATCACAGATGGGTGGTCTTATGATATAATCATCTCCACTGGTTAATTCAATTATACAATGAATAGAAAAACATACCTATAGACATGGAATCATCATTCGACTAAAATGTAGTTGCTCTAACTACGAATAAAGCAAGAAACCATCATCATCATCGTCTTTCCTTTTACCAAACTTTACTAAGCAACCCTCTAACCAGTGCAAACATGATTCGTTCCAAGGATCGAATCTCAGAGTCAAGGTGACAGTTATTATTATT
Source organism: Trichobilharzia regenti (assembly GCA_944472135.2). Taxonomy (NCBI): domain Eukaryota; kingdom Metazoa; phylum Platyhelminthes; class Trematoda; order Strigeidida; family Schistosomatidae; genus Trichobilharzia; species Trichobilharzia regenti. Next base: position 24,420,050 of record OX235267.1, read on the forward strand.
ATTATTTCCTTTAATTCCTAGAGGAACATAGGGCTTCAGCCAAACGTCTCCATTGCTTTCGGTTCTCTCCTAGAAATTTCACCTGGCTCCAAGTCTGCCCACATACTTTCATCTGCTCTTCATATGACCTCATCCAAGACACCCTCATGCTGACGACCAACTCACCGCTTCCCTTTCGGGTTCCACTCGAGCGATGGCTTGTCTAGTGATGTCACTCAGTTGACGGTTTCCTCAGCGTATGGCCAATCCATCTCCATTCCTTTCTTCTTACCTATTTGTTGCACAATCGGTTCCTGGTTGGTTCGTTCATTGCCAGAGATCCCTACTGCTGATCTTTTCTGGCCAGCCATCTGATCTTGAGTATTGGGCGAAGACAGCTGTTAATGAAGGTCTGAAGTTTGTTTGAGATGCTCTTTATGACTCGCCAAGTCTCTGATCCGTATAGTAGCACTGACTTCACAGTGGAGTTGAAAATCCGGATCTTATTTTTGATGCTGAGTGCTGTTAACCTCCACACAGATTTGAGAGTAGTGAAGGCTTGTCTTGCTTTTCCGATTCTGGCTTTGATATCCTCGTCAGTTCCGCCTGTAGTTGAGACGATGCTTCCCAGGTAGGTGGTAAAGGAGGTTGTTTCTCTCAGGTTCCTCCCAAGGTGACCGTAATGAGTATAACTACGTATATGCTATGTAACTTTCGCCTTTTAGTCATCTCACTTTTAAATATCCCATAAAACCTTTTTATGTACATCGATATATTTAGCAGTTAGCTCTCATTCTGTAATTCCTAACGTTATTTATAGTCATTCAGATAAATACAGTTATATTCCTCTCAGTCGAAAGTTTATCCATTTATGGAGTTAGATTTCATGACAGAACCACTGAAAACCAAGAAGTACTGGACAGCTGTTCTGCACCAACTTGCGAATCTTCAGTAGTGTATGCACCCTTATGACTCAGTCAGAGATGATAGAATCCACAGCCTTCAGGTAATGAGGCAAATATATTACCATTTAACTGCTGACGTGTAATCCAGTAGCTTATTAGTTATAACTTCTGTCAGTTGATGATGTACACTTTCACCGGTGAATATTTGTCCTCACAGGCGATTTGGGGAACTCCACCACTTACGTGTCCCAACTAGAACTCCGGGAAGTCCACCTAGCAGTCATTCACCCATAAGCAGTGGACTGATTTTTAAGGGTTAGTTTGTAAGGATTCAACTGATTTCAGTTTGGATGTCATCACGATCCCACATCACTCAGAGAGCCACAGAAAACTAAAGGTCACTGGATAGATGTTTCATCCTTATTTGAAATGAGAATTCATAGGCCGTTGGATTCTGTCCCATAGGTGGAATGGTAAGAAGATCACCTGGTAACCTGTATGTCCTAAGTTCACTACATGGCGGGGTCGTAAATACATGCTTCTGAAGAGTCCCTCACCAGTATGAAACAACTCTCCAGTACCTTTTACCTTTTAGTAGTTGTCCAGTCGATGTGGGCTAATGATAGGACCTATACTGAAATCAGTTGGATCCATACAAATTATTGCATAAAAATCATTCATATTCTCTTCATAGACATGTGAGTATAGATGTCATATCGTTTAATACGGGACGAAACTGTCAAGTTTCTAATTTTTATCTGTGAACAATTCTATGCAGATTTTATTGATTATTATGATGAAGGAAAGCCGAAACTCATTTAAATACTTTCATAAGACAACGTGAGGATTCTGTCATATTGAAAATATATATCAATCCTGATATGAATCTTTATGCATCTCTATGCATCTACCACAAAGTAACATAATAATACATCGAACAGGATAAAAAGTGATTAATTTACAGAACAATTAAATATGCGTTTTCTGTGTGATGATGACTCTGAATGACATAGCCTCTTTAACATCATAAATTTAATTTAATGATGCAAGGGTCAATACATTCTGGTTAACACATCGGCTTAGACAAATGTATTGATTACTGTCTGATGACTGATTCATATTTACATAATTAATTAATTCATTCATTCAATGGATCACTTGTGACCTGATCAACTTAATGACAAAGTGTCTCTGTTACCTTTGGGAAGATTATATTATTCTTGAGATAATCACTTAATGTTCTTTTCTAAAGTTACATTAGTAGATCTCGATTAATTGAATGACTCATTCTACTGATGTTTACCAATACAGTTGCCTAGTTTTGTTTTGCACACTCAAAACCCTTTCTTAGCATAAAATTTACGCACACTAAAAGTTTAAGTATTTGCATTACAATATGTCGTATCTAAAATCGTGTGCGTCAGTGGTCAGTGGCGGTTGAACACTAACCAACCAGGCACGTGGCCTGGGTGTCAATTTTCAGTCGACGCACTCCTCTGTACCTCTCTAAGCCGGTAAATAGGGGAGGTTAGGTGTGAAGCTAGCAACCCCCCCCCCCCGTAAAGGGAAAAACCATTGCTACAGAAATTCAAAAACTCCAGCCTGAAGTCCTGTGTTCCGATCGGAACGTACAGGAATAAAATTTTTAAATGCATCCAAAACTCAGTCCTATTTCATTTCTTTTTCCCATACGTCGTTAATAAGAAGGTAATGAATGAGAAATAAGTAACATTTAGTGAAGAAAATAGTGGATGGTTACTTTGGTTAAACAAATGAGTCTAACTGTGCTTATTTTTGGTGCTTCAGTAGATTCGCTGTAAGAATCAAAAAAGAAATTTATCAGCGAAAAGACGTGTTTACAAGACTAATAATCTTGAAATCAAAATAGAATCATGAAATGTGATCTGTCTTTCACAGTTTCACTTTGATTTCTTGACCAAATTAAAACTATTGGGTAGTACAATCAATCGCCTTTAAAAGCTGGACAACATTTAATTGAAAACTATTCCCACCGATGAAAAAAGATTCCCTACCGAAATGAAGTTGACCAAATCATCAATCGAACTTATTTTACAGCTTTGAAGAACATATTTAAAACAGAGAGCCGTCTTTCCCAAAGGAAATAACATCTTCTTTTCTCAACACTTTAACGTATGAGGAATTATTTAGCACCTTATCATTTAATGGTGTTATTTTCATTGGAAAATCTGAATTTTGTAATCATCTGCTTTCATTTTATGTAGTTTCAGTAGACCCATGTTTGCTGGTAGAAACTGGCATGATTCAAAACACCCTGTTGTGCGATTTTAAAACTCAGGTCGATTCTACAAGGACTTGAATCTGTTTACTTATATTCATATAAACTATCACAAATGAAGCTAAACTACTCACGTCTGTCATCAACTTCTATCGTATAAGATACTGTGTGATGCGGGCCAAACTTTGAGCTCGAACTTCAGTCGGATACTATCGAATTTCACTTGCAGTGACTAGGAAGTCTCATGTGGAATTAACTGCTTCGATATACTTGCACGACTTCAATTATCCGTACCTTCTAAAGTCACACTGCTTACAAATAGTTTGAAATGCTCAGATATTCCCTGAGTATTGGAAAAGAACACGGGATTTCTAAAATTATCTATTCAATATGCACAACTATGAGAACTGAGATATTTCTAGGGAATGTTACGTAGGCATTAATTACCGGCTACAAGCAGCAGAAACCAACAGATTTATCGACCCACACTTCATATTGGTCTGATAGGTGTAGTTAACAAATTCTGGTCAGTAAATGGTTGTTTTACTCTGATGGAAAAATTATCATCATTGACATACACAGCAGTAGCTTCTTGATGTGAAAAAATAACTATCGTGTATCTTAAGTTGTGTAAGCTACAACTTCATTTGCTGAATATTTAGTAAAGGCTTATTTTGATTTTCTAAATACTCTGAGATTATTATAAGCAATGACTGTGGTTAAAAGTATAAAAAAAAAAAAAAAAGGGAAAAAAAAAAAAAAAAAAAAAAAGGAAAGAGGGAAAAGAAAAAAAAAGAAGAACACCAAAAAAAAAGACATGGGAAAACAAACAAACCAAAAGAAAGGAACACAAAAGAAAAAAAAACAGGAAACAAAAAAAAACAACCACCAAAAACAACATACACACCAAAAACCCCCCAAAAAAAAAAAAAAGATAAAACGAAAAAGGGAAGGAAAGAGTTTGAAAAAACCAGAAAGGGGACAAAGGGAAAGAGGGAAAGCAAGGAAAGGATAAAAAAAAAAGAGAAAGAATAAAAATAATATTCTAAAAAAAAATACAACCAAAAAAAAAACTCCGAAGGAAGAAAAAAAATAACTAGAAAATAAAAATTGAAGGAACCCACCATAGTTAAAGCCTTCCCGTGGAACACTCGCTCTAGGGCCACAATATACACCTCCCAGTACAAAACTCACCAAACCACAAAGGAAACTTACGGAACAAGGGACGGGAAAAGGAAGGCGTCTAACAGTCTGATGCATTTTATAATCGACACAACGGAACCAAGAGGGAACAGGCAAAAAGGAAGACACAAAAGGTGGAGGATTGAAATTCGCCGAATAATGTCTGATTTCCCACAACTGAAATATGAATAAAGCACAGTTGAGAAGAAGATAAAGAAAGATTAAGTGAAAAAATAAAAAAAGGTGATGAAGATTCCTAACAAATCAACAGCAAAACAAAACAACAACAAAAAAGGAAGAACCGAAAGAAACAAACCTCACACCTACAGGGAACCTTTTCAACTACAGGGGAACTAGAATCAAGCCAAAATCGAAAAGCAAACAACCTCATAAAACTGTTGAGTAACAACACTACAAAAAATAAACCGGATTTTAAAACAATGGACGTTCTACTATAGAAGAGACTTGGAGTTAAAGAGTCTCAAAAACATAAACTTCATTAAAAACTTCTCACTCAATACTCAAGATCAGATGGCTGGCCAGAAAAGATCAGGAACAGGGATCTCTGGGAGCGAACCAATCAGGAACCGACGTCAAAGAGGCAAGAAGAAAGAAATGGAGAGGATTGGCCATGTGGGAAACCGTCAACTGAGACATCACAGACAAATTGCTCGAGTGGAACCCGAAATTGAAGGGCGGGTTGGTCATCGGTGCAAGGGGGACTTGGAGGAGGTCATGTGAAGAGGAGATGAAAGCATGTGGGCAGACTTGGAGTGGCGTGAAAAAGTTGACAGAAAACCGAAGGCAATGGAGGTGGCAGCTGAAGCCCTATGTTCCTCTAGGAACTAAAGGATACAATAATAATAATAATAAAAGTATACAGTCAGTCCAGTGGTTTTCCACCTGAAGTAATTTCACGATGAAATCTGACTTGTTACTTGTTGCAAATTAGGTTTTTTGTATAGCCTATCAACAACCGATATCTCTCCAGCATAAAATATTGTAACAACAGAAGACAAGGGTCAGGCAACAGATCGTTTTATTATGAAAATCAACACGTATTTATACATATTTCACATACATTATTATAGCTTATGCAAGTAGACAAGCGCAGTTATCTGATTGGTTGTTTATCAGAAGTTAGGCAGACAAACGCAGGCTTCTGATTGGTTGTTCCGGGATTCCTCGACAAATAGAGTTCTCTATCTGCGAATCATATTTTGCCACGTTAACTTTGCTGTGATTGGTTGTTGAATCAGCCTTGCTCATATTTTCTCACGGCCTGCTCTCACCACAATATCACCTCTCTTCAATTTTTGCCTGGATCTTCTGGAATATCAACTCTAATTTTGTGGAGGTGTTTTTGTATTTTATGATTACATAATTACATAATAATTACTTTCCTTCAAGAGTTGATTTGTAAGGATTTGATTTGTTTTTTGAGTTGGACCACGGAATGATATCAGTTAGAGAACCATTGAATTGAAAGAAGATAGAATTCATGGGCTGGCCATTGAGGATTTGGGTCCCAGTAGCTGAATGGTATATGAGCACTTGCCTTGTAACCAGAAGATCTTAGGGTTCGAAACCCAGTGGATGCGTACTGCCTATTAGTCCCAAACTAGGATGAAACAGCTGTCCAGTACTCTCTGGTTTCTTATAGTTCCCTAACTGGTATCAATTCGTGGTCTAACTGGAAAAATAAATTAAATCGTTACAATTCAACTCTTGAAAATTGATTTGTTACTCGCTAGTGACTTGTTACAGGACGGGGTTTCCTGGAGTTCTAGTGAAAAGTCATCACCAGTGAAGTCCATCCAGTCAGGAGTAAGGATGGATTTCAAGCTGATGGCATTATTTCTCTGCAAAATAAAGAGTGTAAACACACATACAAAACAAGCAAAGAGGAAATGAAGAGAAATCAATCATCACTAATCTTATTCCTGCTGGAAAAAGTGCGTCATTTTGTCAGAGTGGATTAAACAAAGTAAAAAAAAACTTATTCATAAAACACTCTTCTCTGGAATACATTATAAATAAGAGGATTTAAACAAAATTCTCAAAACGAAAGCATTCTTAACAATGATTTGATCACCTCTGTTTTATTCTTTCTGATGCCGCAATCGGAAGTGACTGCCGATTTAATTATAGGTCCAAAAGGACAGCATATTTTGAGTCTTTCAAAAATAAACCATACCTCGAAAGACTTAAAAACTTCTCCTCATTGACTCAGGAAAGTATGATGCATGAGAGCACTTAACTTCTATGTGATTACAGATGATACATATATTACTGTCAAATACTCCATAGGTTTGACTTCGAGCAACTTATTAAGCATTGACAGTTATCACTTCATTTTGCAGATATATTCCAATGAGACTGGAAGAATACAAAAACAAGGCTAGAATGATTACAAAATGGGTCTTACAACATAGACACTCGAAGTTAATTACGTAAGTAGATGGGACCGACCTGTACATCATACCACAGACTAATTGTCTTGACAATATGTAATCAATAAATCAGACTTGTCATTAGGTCTTCACTGAAATTCACTAGGTTCAAAAACTGCATTTATTTTGTTTGTAACTATGTATTTTGGATGAAAACAGTCGTTTAATTGGATCGCATGAAATCTGGGATTTCGTATCCAAATGGAACATAGGGCGCCAGGCTTGAACCCTTGAGGTTTCAGTGACCCTGGTGTCATGTATACGGGATGGGTTGCTGGCCTCACGCCCCACTTATCATCTTTCTCAGACTTACTGTCAGATGTTAAACTAAGTGGGGTCTAAGAATACATAGAGAGGATGAGCATTCTACTGAACCACCAATATACAACGCTTATACTTACTAAACTGCAATATCAGTGTATATTTTACTGCTGTTTACACTTAGCTAAGAAACTGATCAAAATATGGATAAGCTAGCGGACTGGTTTCTTGAAGATTTAACATCAATCGAAAATTCCTCTAAATGACCACTAAAAGATATGTGAATTAACACTGAATAATAAGTCAGTGAACATAACGCCCCTATTTCGTCCTGTTTTCTACAACCATCTTCAGCTGGTTTCAGAATTGCCCATAAGCTTTCACTTCCTCCTCATACAATCTCCTTCATTCCACCCTTGAATCACAGTCCAACTTGTCTTTTTCACAATATAATAACTCTTTCGATGTCCTGTCTGATGCGTGATGTCTCTCAGTGGTCTCCTCAGCGCGCAGCTGATCCGTCTCCACTTTCTTCTGCATATTTGCTAGCTAATAGGTTGTTGTTTGGATCATTCCCAGAGTTCCTTGTCTTATAATCCTATCTTGCTCGCCATCTGATCTTTAGTGTAGAGAAAAGGAAGTTGTTGGTATTAATTTACGTATTTATCCCCAACTGAATGCCTCTAACAAAATAGAACATCCTCCTTAGATCTCTTTTATCCATTTTTTTTTAAAGAGTCTGTTGGTGTTACAAAGAGAATAGAAAGCGAAGTGACGCATTGCAAAGGAACAGATTCTTATGACCTTTGTAGTTTTCACTCTCTTTCTGATGATTCATCTGTTTTGAGAATTACATGAAAAAAAATGAAGCCTTCTATTAAAGTTTTCTGAAGGAATTAGTGTCTTTGTGGTGTTTTGAGCTTTAAAGCTTTTCATCAATATGACCTGTTTTATTAAAGACTTCTTTGAACTTGTACAAAGGAATAAACTGGTTCTTTTAGTCTACAATTATTACAAGATACCCCATAGAGTTTCTTTGATGATGATAATAATAATAACAACAATAATATTAATAATTTAGAGTTAACTGTCTATTACCTTTAGGCTTTTCATCTTGTCTTAACGAAATAAAAATGATGTTATCTAATAAGCCATGTTGAATTTTTAAGAATGATGTCCGAAGGAAATCGGAGCTGTAGCAGGATACGTTTTGATTGGTTGGAGGGTTTCATTATGAGCTGACATCAGTTAGAGAACCATTGGAAAACCTGCAAGGAGTACTGGATAGCCAACTGTTTCGTCCTGGTTTGGGACTCTTCACCAATACGCTTTTTGTTTGTAGTTTAACAGCATACTGAGTAAAATCAGAAACTCGAGATTGAACATATGTGATACTCATGTAAATTTTACCAAAAGTTATTCAAGTTCGATCTTGGATAGATATCAGTTAGAGAACCATTGGAAATCGATCCTTGATCAAAGTTTAAAGAAATAAAATCATTACTAACTTTTGAAAATCACTCTAATACTCGCTAGTGACTGGTCACAGAATAAAGTTGTCTGTAGTTCTACTGAAAAGCTGTAACCATTGGGGTCCACCAGGTAGAGTGTGAGGATAAATATTCACCGATGAAAGTGGCTAGCGGTGGCGCTAAGATCACGGGTTGACAAAGTTAGAATTCACGGACCACTGGATTTCCGTCCAAGTGGATCAGCCGTCAACCGGCTTGTTTTAACCACGTGATGCCCTTGCATTCGATCCCTGGAGGTGTCATCGGTGCTTACCATTGATGAGTTCCAAAGTACGACAAAAAAACAGAGATGTTCAGTACTCCCTGGTTTTTAACAGCTCTCTAGCTGACATCAATCCTTGGTCACATTAACTCTTGGAAACACCATTGAATCAGACAAAAAATCAATACATATGGGCCTGGTTATATTCAAAACTGTATTATTTGACGTTTTATTTCATAATGTGGTCTGCTTAATGTCCGAAATGTATGTTCCGAATTTTGAACCAGTGTCATTTCATTTAGAAATATGTCGGCTAAATGAACATAGTTTTTTCAGTGGGACTGCATTAAAGTAAAAATGTCTGAATCTCTCCCATCATAAAGTAAAGTTCAACAGTCTCATTACCTTTGAATATTGTCACAATAACAATTTCGAAAGCAATCATATCTCTGCAAAACAATACTTGAAAATCAGTCTAGTGCTCTTTAGTGACTGACTACCAGGTGAAGTTACCTGAAGTTCAAATGGAAAGTTGTGACCAGCGGGGTCCATCAGGTTGAGTGTGAGGATACAGTGGTACAGTGGTTAGGACTCTCGCCGACCATGCACATGGTCCGGGGTTCGAGCCCGCACCGACGCACACCTGATATCTATGGTCGGCCTGCAAAATTTGGGCTACCGATATCCATGCTGAAAATTCCATACTTGTACCGAAAATACAGTGTGGAATCAAGCTGTAAATCAAAAAAAAAAAAAAAAATACCCTGCTGATGATGTTGGCTGGCGGTTGCGCTTTATCGCGAATTGGCAGAAGTTAGAACTCATGGACTGGTCATTAGATTTCATCCCATCGGTTTAATGTCCTACAAGCTTGCCTTATAACCTGAAGGTGAGGGGTCAAGCGTGCATACCGATGAGAGAAGTCCCAACCAAAGACGAAACAGCCATCCAGTACCCCTGGTTTTCAATGGTTCTCTGACTGAAATCAGTTCGTGATTAGTTCAGGAAACAAATACTTTTGCTTCAAGTGGACTAAACTGAGTAAATCCATCGATTATTCTAGATGTCATTTATATGCTCAAGTATAACTCGCTAAAAAAAGGATTTTCTATTCAGCCCTAGCTGTAGTGATATATTCGGATTGGTTAAAATGCTGAAAACGCCTCATTTTGAAATCAAACTACATGGACGAAAGATATTGAAGAAGAAATCTCATGTTATCCATCATAACTAAACCTCTTTTCAGTACACAAAATCAAAAATCTGCAAATACGTCTTTCAAGTGTTGGTTTGTAGAGATTTGATTGGTTTCAGGATTTCATCATGAGCTGACCTCAGTTAGAGAACCATTGGAAAACCTGGGAGTACTGGAAAGCTGTTTTGTCCTAGTTTGGGACTCTTCAGCAGTACGCATCCATCGGGATTCGAACCCAGGACCTTCTGGTTCTAGTGAGAAGTCGTCACCAGTAGGGTGCAGCCAGTAGGGTGTGAGGACAAATACTCGCCGAAGACACTGGCCAGGGGTCGCGCTATGTCGTGAATTGGCAGAAGTTAGGATTCATGGACCATTGGATCGGGTCCCGGTGGCTTAGTGGTGTACGAGCTCGCCTTGTATAACCAGATGGTCCCGAGTTCAAACCCCCGATGGGTGCGTACCGACGAAGAGTCCTAGACTAGAACGAAACAGCTGTCTAGGACTCCCAAGTTTTCCAGTAGTTCTCTAACTAATATCAGCTCATGATGAAATCCTGAAATAAGTTTGTTATTTTTTGCATGACAGGTGGTAGTCAGTCATGCATACCAAGTGTATCATTAGAGCTTTCCAATACACACAGACACCAAAAACAAGTAAAGGACAGACATTTTTCTCAGATGCTGAGATTTTTCGAAGTGGCTAGTGAGTGATTCTGTCCAATTTAACACTGATAGAAAAACCCAAATGCAACGCAGACTTTTCTGTTTATCATATAGCTCATTCTCCACCTGTTATTCTAACTCAAGTTCTTCTTCTCTAACAAATTATTGAAGGTATTCACCAACATTATTTCAAAATACAACCCCCACCCTCCAGAGCCTGCAACCTGTCAATTTAACAAATATTCAATACATTAACTCACACAATATTCTAATGTAAGGAAAATAATAGATATTAGATAACGAACGATGAAAAGATAGCGTTTTAAACATAACAATGACTTCCCTGTTTGGCACTAGAGATATCTATCTATCTATATTGCTGAACTGTTCAAATACATTATTGTGTTTCTGTGTTATCCATTGTCAATCTTGGTTTAGATGTGATTTTGAATAATCCTGGCGACATGCTGAACATCATGTATACTGTAAATCATTGAGAATCTTTTTATTCCATCTAAGGTCAAAACTTTATTTGTAGGTGTGCGCTAAATCATGAATAGCTTTCTATTCTGTGCCCCACATATTTGCTTATGAAGTCTATTTAATTCCAAATGAATTGTGTTTGTATGTATGTGTGTGTGGACAGAACTCATCTAACAGTTTCTAATGTACACAAAGAATATTATTAATGGAAGAGAATTTATTATAATAAAGGTTTTTAATTTACATTCTGGTGACATGACAACTAAACGTCATTACTGTTTAACCAACATTAAAAGATTCGTACTACCACTACTCTAGCCATTAACAAACAGTATGGCGTCAAAAGGTTTGAGGTTTAAAATTACCATCACTGTGCTAAACCATTTCTAAATAACATTATTAGGCTTAACGATAAGACCATTTTAAATAATATTGGATTAGTAGACTAGAGACCGGAGACTGTCGACTCGAACGCATCTAGCCGTGACCCAGGGTTTTGCTTCACGTTTATTCAGCACTCATTATATTAATAGGATTGTTAAGTGTACTTTGTTGATCATGAAATGGTTCTAGGACAAATGACACGGTCACTGGTCGATGCGGTATTCTCACACAAAAAATACTCATAAAGTTCGTTAGTCAGACAATATGTAGAAGTCACAAATAGGTATGCATCTAGATCCAATAGAAAGTACAAGTCAGTGACTTCTAATCATGTCATTCAAAAAGAAAATCCCTTCTTTATTGACTTTTAGGACTCTGGAATATATTCCGGTTGAAAGATAAGCGGAAATTCTCATCCTTAACAAGTCCTACTCAGTTACGTTCAGTCTTTTCTACTTCCGAAGAGTTTTAAGCGAATATTAAATTATCAGGTGTTTATAATTTATCAGAGAGACTGAAACCTGCATTTTGCTTCCATAAAACGAATCTTCAGCTGATTTCTGTAATGGTGGCAAATTCCAGACCTCGGTTATCTATTTCTCCATTTGCAAACTAGGCAGTTAAAGGTGACAGTTCATCACAGTGTGCACTAGAAACCCAGAATATTTGCATTCTAACTGGAGTGGACAAGCGGCTTAGTAAAGGAATGTTTATCTGGAATTTGGTATATGTGTATTAGCGAAATTAAGTACACCCTATCTCCAGTTGTCATTTGCACAGTTCTTCCGTGTCGCGCCACTTCTACCCTTCGTTTTCGTGTTTCTTTGTCTTCTTTTCGTGTCTCCCAAGCTTTGCCACAACTCTGAATCATTTGCTCTCCTTGACGTCAAATCTATCTCCCTGCTATTCGATATTTTTATGCTGATGAACGTCTCTTTATGCATACTACTGATAAATCTTAATAGTAGCACACGCCACAAAATCACAATATATATGATCTGCTTCATACTCATAAATGACCATCAAGGAATCAAGCACAACTGCATGATGATATGCACTGTTGAGTGATGTGACCAACTGGGAGACACTGACGTCCAACAAAAGTGCTCGCTATCAAGATCGAAGCAACTTAATCTCCAGGTGGCTAAGGTGAGTTAAAGAGGGTCACTGCATACAATTTCACTTCCAGACGACAGAAACATCCCATTGTTGTTCAGACCACTTGGATATGATTAGCAAACAGTACTGGTTAGCGTGAGTGATTTTCATCACATACGAGTCTGTTGTACTCGGAGACACTGCAAACTCTCCTAAATATTCTGCTTTATACTTGTGAGTTGATCTGCCTCGAGCACGTGCTTCCATTGTACAAATATTCATTTTTGCTATTATTCAAAGCTAAGATAATAAAAAAGTTAGTTTCCCAGAGTGCCTAATTATGACATTCAGAAGTTATCAATAATTTGTGTGGTGACTATTGGTCAAATGTATTCCTGAAAATTTCGACTCTTTTTTAACACTATTTCAAACGACTGTCTGATTACAACAATATCGACAATAGTGTGATGGTTACGACTACCAGAATTCTTAAGGTAGTTCATGATGGACTCCCGAAAGAAAAGTCAGGAAATGATGCCTAGAAAAGCAATAAAATCAGAATAAATTCAACCTTCACGACTTAGCGGAAGCGATAAAAGTGGATATAGATGAATGACTGCAATCTGTCGTAAGTTAACGAGGATACGCTCTCATAAATTTTTATCAGCCCAAATGTAAGTCCTAGAAGTAGCTCAGTAGTCACAAAGTCTTTATGAAAGCATAAGTTAATGAGTTTTACCTCATAAAACAGGGCATATTGTTGAGAATTACAAAATTTGATTGAAAGACAGTGAAATATCCTGTGACAATGTAAGTCATTCTGGCAAGGCAAATATTTACACCGTATGTTTCTACTACTTCACAATGGTAAGTAGTATGATCAATACAGTTACAAATAAGCAGCATATTTCGGTGCGAAATTTTCAGAAAATATGAAAAATAGTAATGTAAAGTATTACAGATAATTTGGGCAAACTAGATTCAAGTGCTAGTGCTAAAACCAGCATAAATGAAACACCAAACAAGAATCTTGAGTAGGAAGAAATAGGCATCTTTACCACTACTAGTAGTCACTTTCAGGATGAAAACAACTTAGAACCTCGCGCACAAATAGCTCATATATCAAAATAGAAATATTAGTTTACCTCTGTAAACTAATTACGCAGAAAATTAAAGGTCCCAATAACTCTTCAAAGGTTCATAAGTAAATCATGGAATATAAACATTTACATTTTTAAGAAACTCTTTTAGATGTAATTGGGAAATCTGTTCATTCCTTTCTTGTCCTTTGTTATTTTTTCTTTCGTGTTCAACATTATACTACTCACCACTAGTAGGTAATATGAGTTATATTTGTTACTCCATAACAATGACTTCCCTTTGCTGTTCAAATTTAACTCACTTAATTAATGACCTAAAACTTCACTTGAGGTATAGCAATCATTTTCTCATAGGTAAACATTATTTCCTGTATTTGCTTTACTTATAATCCCTTCTCTGTTGAACATCCCCGTTCGAATTCCTTTATTCCCTGTCTGCCGTTCGCTTGATGTTTAATCTACACGCAGATCCCCTTCGATACAGCTTCCCTGTTTTCCTTATTGACACACAGTGACTGTGTATTTGACAGCATTCAGCCAAAGATGTCTCACAATTTTGGGGTTTGTATGTTATATTTCATTTTTTCATGTATAATATAGCACTGCTGTTTCCTAAACAAATTGTGTTATTCTGGATTTCACTCGTCATTCAGCGAGTGGTTTAATCAATCGACTGGAATGGTTGTTTCCGATTTCTTAGAAGACACCTACGAATCAGATCCACATGTGTAGAACCATTTCATGCTTAAATTGAATACCCTAGTGACCTAATTAATGGCTTTAATCTGATTCTTTTGTCTTAATACCTCACCTAATTGGTCTCCGTCTATTATGAATTTCCTATATTGAATGCTTATGTTTTCACAAAAGTTCCCTTTAGTTCCACAGTGTCTTTATTATAATTCCTAATACAGTTTGTAATTATCTAAATTGTGGTGATATAACCTGCCATTACGTCATCCGTTTCTGATTATCTAGTCTATCAAACTCAACTGTTCTGTACGGGTGATAAGCTCTATCAATTTATAGGATGGAAATCTAAGAGACTGTCTATTCCTTTGTTAATATCAGTGCAATCGAAGATGGACGTTTCGTCCTAAGTGTGGGACTTACTAACTCAATGGACCTCAATCTCAGTAGGTAATATCGTCCCCATTAAGACTGAGGCCCAACAGTCTCACAGTTAAGCAGTCTGGTTAATACAACTTCGAATGGGAACAAATTCACACCTATCAAAGGTTACTAATGTTTATGCAAATAAACGGCGTCCTTTGCCTGTTAAAGTTGTAAATAAAATCTGAGAAACATAGAAAACAGAAGATTCAGGAATGACGGGTGAGACAACTTTTTTACAAACCTTCTTCGAATTCTAGTCTTTTTTGTCTATTAGAGAAAACGAATTCTTAGAAGAAGAGGTAGGGAGAAAGATACTGAATGAGTAGACTGGAACCACAAGGATTTGTATGAAATACACTTACGTAATTAAAATCAGTGAATAGTCTTCTGCATCGAACTCACCAACAGCAAGCAACAAATAGTCAGTTTTGCATAAATTAGTTTGCGTGAACACCAATTCGGTCATTACCATATCTAGCATTTATGCACTACTGTGAAAGACAAACCAAAAGATTGAGTTAATTTTTACGCAACGGATGCATTCATTAACTCATTAACCAGAAATGAATGAAAGAGAATACAGAGTCTGTGAGTAGTAAACAGGAAAGGGAAAGTTCAGTCTACATGGATAAGTACTGGCTAAAACTAACCTTAGATGTTAGAGTTCATTGACATAGGGTCGGGTCCCAGTGGTTGAATGGTCTACCAGCTCATCTTGTAACCAGAAGGTCCTGGGTACGAACCCTGATGGTTGTGTACTGATGAAGAGTCCCAAACTAGAACGAAACAGCTGTCCAGTACTCCATTCAGGTTTCCCCATGGTTGTCTAACCGATGTCGGCTCGTGATGAAATCCTGTAACCAATCAATCGAATCCCTACAAACCAATACTTGAAAACTTTAATAAACTTTTACCAGTCAAAGACACGTGGACTTGTATTCACGAAAGGCTTTAACCTGTAGGTCTGAACGATTCATTTTCCAATAGTTGTTTAGATGATTGAAGCATTGTGTCATTTATAAATGTTTTGGTAGACAGACAGTAATATTCAATCCTTCACACCTGGTGCTGTTTACTGCCCCCTCTACCTGAATCTAACCTGCTCACTGAATTGCATTTTACCATACGTGTCTGTAAGATGTGAATTCAAAGGCATTACCACTGACAAGGCTGTTTACTTCGTTAGCCAATCAAGTGCTAAATATATATGACGCATTAATAAATCTGATTGGTTAACACAGCAAACGACCTTGCTGTTACTAATGCCTACCCATCTGTAGATTTAAAACAACTCTGCGTAAGGAAAAAAAATAACACCTTACCAATAGTTAACGTGCGGTACTATCGTAATGGTTTTAAACTATTAATTCGAAATGTAATCCGGCGGAATAAAATTTCCTCTTCCGTTTTCTTTTTACTTTTAGATTTGAACAAACGTTTTGTAAAACACCCAGAATCGACACGAATACCGCTTGGATGGACTGTAGAATTTACTTGTGAACCACCTGATGGCAGACCAATACCAAAGGTTGGTTTTATAATGTTTCTGACTACAAATGAATTTATTAAATATGAAAACTTATTTGATGACATTAAGAATAATTTGTTTTAAATAAGTGTGAATATAATATCACTCAGATCGATTTACGGGGCAATTTCAAGAATTAGATATTATAGAGAAGATTTGTAGCTCAGGTGGACGATTTTGATGTGGTTTTGTTCTCTGAGCTGGATGGTTAGTTTGCGAAGCTTTCATCACCTTACTGGGTAACATCTTCAGCGCATACTTCAATTTGAAGTGAGCTTTTAGATTTCTCCACGAGTTTATTAATCATCTCTCCTGGTGACCTTGGACGTGATTGGTTGTGTGTGTGTTTTCACACCTTCTAGGTTATTTGTATTGGAACTGGTTGTTTCTTTGGCTTGAATTTTGACCCTTTGTCTGTGAAGTTTCCTTCTTATTGGTTGATAAATTTTGTCTATGTCGATGTGTCTATTGATTGATGATCCACTGGAATGCCAAGCTTCTAAAAATTCTCTAGCATTCTTGTTATTTCCTTTGTCTAATATTTGAACGTTGTCCCAGTCGAATTGATGTCCGTAGTTGTCTGTGTGTAGTGAAATGAGGGAGTGGATATCATGTCTTTTGACGGCTAGCTTATGTTCGTGGATACGAAGACGAAGGGGACGTCCACTTTGGCCGATGTAGTGTTTTTCGCAGTTGTTACAGTTTATTTTGTAGATGATGTTGGTTTTATCTTCTTTCGCTGTTGAGTCTTTTGGTTGACATAGAATTGAGTGAAGCGACTTTGTTGGTTTGTGTACGACGTCAACTCCTAAAGGTTTGAAGAGTCTTGTAGTGATTTCTGAGATATCTTTTATATATGGTAAGGCAATTTTCTTTGTGTTCTCCTTGGTGGCTTTTGCTTTGGTAGGTTGGCTTGGGGGTATATGTCTCTTGATGAAATTCCTCTTGATGAAATTCTTCCAAAAGAATGGATATCCACGGAATTTCATCAAGAGACATATACCCCCAAGCCAACCTACCAAAGCAAAAGCCACCAAGGAGAACACAAAGAAAATTGCCTTACCATATATAAAAGATATCTCAGAAATCACTACAAGACTCTTCAAACCTTTAGGAGTTGACGTCGTACACAAACCAACAAAGTCGCTTCACTCAATTCTATGTCAACCAAAAGACTCAACAGCGAAAGAAGATAAAACCAACATCATCTACAAAATAAACTGTAACAACTGCGAAAAACACTACATCGGCCAAAGTGGACGTCCCCTTCGTCTTCGTATCCACGAACATAAGCTAGCCGTCAAAAGACATGATATCCACTCCCTCATTTCACTACACACAGACAACTACGGACATCAATTCGACTGGGACAACGTTCAAATATTAGACAAAGGAAATAACAAGAATGCTAGAGAATTTTTAGAAGCTTGGCATTCCAGTGGATCATCAATCAATAGACACATCGACATAGACAAAATTTATCAACCAATAAGAAGGAAACTTCACAGACAAAGGGTCAAAATTCAAGCCAAAGAAACAACCAGTTCCAATACAAATAACCTAGAAGGTGTGAAAACACACACACAACCAATCACGTCCAAGGTCACCAGGAGAGATGATTAATAAACTCGTGGAGAAATCTAAAAGCTCACTTCAAATTGAAGTATGCGCTGAAGATGTCACCCAGTAAGGTGATGAAAGCTTCGCAAACTAACCATCCAGCTCAGAGAACAAAACCACATCAAAATTTCAAGAATTCTGAAAGTACTTCTCATCACAAATAAAAGACTACCAGTGCAACTTGTTACAATTTCTTGTAGTGAAGTGCACAGGGACTGAGCTGGACAACTGAATAACCAACCACTTAGTACATTCCTTGAAGATTTCAATTTTTTGTCTGTAAAACTTTGAAGGATTAAAATGACTTCTAAATACTTTTCATTACTAACGGACTTTAACTGGGAATCCTCCATAAAACTAAGGAGCAATTCAATATATATTTTTCCTAATTATGAACTCTTCAAGAGTGCATCCAAGACCTTACAATGAGTCGACTATATATCACCATTAAACCAGTAAGTCAGAATAAAATAATCCATGATTTCTAACCTCTATCAATTGGTTATGTAACTCATAAAATACACAAAATATCTCTTCCTTAAGTGTCGAGACTAGATCTTGTCTTCGTAATTTCAAATAATTTCCATCATGACTTGTAAGATACTAGAAACTAGGAATCCTAGTTGCAAATAAGCCCTCTTATTTGATGCCGATCAAAACATCTAGCAAACGTCTTCGTGACTATCACATTTTTAGGCAGGTAAATCACATGTTATTTCCTCAACACAAAAAAATAGCACAACCTGAATATCACTAAATTACGGGAATGTTTAAGGATTTACTGGTTTCACCGGTTTTTTACACAAAATTATTATGGACTACTCTGAAATTCATGTGACTGACTTTAATAACCATGATAATACAACAGTTTTTGAAATAAATGAGAAAAAAAATTCGTAGACCAGGATGAAAATGTGACTTCTTAACGATGTTCATGTTGAATATGCACCAAGTCTAGGGATGAAACGGCCACCCTCAAAAATTCAACTTGAAAAATATGGCCAAGAGGGTAGAGAAGAATTCTTCTCTATCGGTTAACAAGAAGCCTATGTATTATTATTATATTATTGTTCTCTTGGGTTCCTAGTGGAACATAGGGCTTCAGCACGTCTCCACTTGCCTCTGTCTTCCTTCTTCTGTACTTTTCACCTGCATCCATGTTAGTTAGTCCATACTGTTTCAACTCCTTTTCACACGATCTCCCCATGTCACCCCTTGCACTGACGTTCCACACGCCACTCCTCTTTCGGATTCCACTCGAGATATGGCCTGACGCGCGATGTCACCAACCGGCCTCCTCAGCCACGAGCGTCCAATCCATCTCCACTTTCTCCTGCATATGTGTTGGGCGGCGATTGGTTCTTGTTTTGTTTCTTCCCATAGTTTCTTGTTGGTGATTCTTTCTGACCCGGCAATCTGATCTTCAGTATAGAGCCAACGAAGACAGTTGTTGGTTGATAAAGGTGTGCAACAGGCTGTTGGAAATATTCTTTGTGACCCACCCGCCAAGTTTCTGATCCGTATAGAAGAACTGACTGACTTGAAGTGTGTATTGAAAATCCTACCGAATTTTGTTGTTGATGCTGAGTGACGAAGATTTCCAGATAAGATTGGTTTCAGGTTGACGAATGTGTTCCTCGCCTTCCCGATTCTCGCTCGATTTGATATCCTCGTCCGTTCCGACTTCCTGTAGTTGAGACAATGCTTCCTAGATAAGTGAATGAAGTGACCTCTTTCAAATCCCTCCCGTTGATCGTGATTGGCGCTGGATGTTGCTGTTGTTGTTGTTGGCTGGTTATTTTCAGAACCTTCTTCGGGTCATGATGTGGACATCTCGAAATCCTTTAAAATTATCAAAATATAAAATAATTCAGTCCTCGTCGAGTATACCAAAGCAATCGCTATCAAACGCCTGAAACCCGATTTATGTGTTCAGAAAGAAGCAGTTATCAGTCTATTTTTGCCCTGGTAACTGGATGTCTTTATTCTCCATCTTATTTGATTACACAACCTTTGGCTTTGACCTTATCCCCTTTGATACAGTGTAACTCTCCTTGTCTCTTGTTTCTATTATTTGAGTTGGACTCAACACATTGTTACTCATCTTTTCATAACCTCCGTCTTGTCTATGTTTACATGGAGTCCTGTCTTTGCTGCCTATCTATAAAAGACTACAATTCCAAGGTGATGTACTAGATGAAATAATAATAAGCAACAAATCGAGAAAATCGATCGGAAGAATATTTAATGCAACTAGACTGTAGCTTGTATTTTCCACACAACCAGTTGTGAGTTAGGAGCTAGCCACCTCTTACTGTACCCATCAATTCTATGGTGCCAGTTATATTGTCCTCTGTTCCGGCAACTTAATTTTCACAGGATTTCATCATGAGTTCACATCAGTAAGAGAACCACTGGAGAGCCTGCAGGGAGTACTGGACAGCCAATTGTTTCGTCCTAGTTTGGGACTCTTCAAAGTATGAACTCAGGAGTCGAGTTCAAACCAAGGACCTTCTCTTGTTAGTGACAATAATCCTTTGGAATAATGGAGAAGACTTCTAGTCCAAGTGAATGATTTTGACTTAGTTGTGTTCTCTAAGCTGGTTGATTTAACTGCGAAGCTTTTGGTCTACAGAGGTGATGTGTTTTCTAAATGCTGGCTGATTCACTTGAGTACCAGACACACAGAATTCCTCTAGCATTATTTTTGATGTTTCCTGTATTTAAAATTTCAACATTATGCCAATTAAACTGGTGTCCGTAATTATCTACATCCACTGATGAGAAGGAATGTATATAGTGTCTGTTTACAGCTAAATAAAAATATCACATATAAAAGATATCTCCGAAATTACAGCCAGAATATTAAGATCATTTGAAATAGATATACCATAATAGCCAGCAAAATCACTTCATCCGTAATGTGTGAACCGAAAGATCCAACAAGAAAAGAAGATAAAATTAATACCATTTACAAAATAAACTGAGTGGATCAACTGCAATAAATATTATATCGGGCAAAGTGGACATTGCCTTCGTGTCCGAATTCAGGAACATAATTCAGCTGTGAAAAGGCATGATATATATTCTTTCATTTCAATGCATGTAGATAATTATGGACACCAATTTGATTGGGAAAGTGTAAAGGATGACAACAGAAAGTCAATCACCAAAGAAGCAGAGCAAAGAAAACACTGGGCTGAACACTTCAAAAGACTTCTAAATCGACTGCCACCTACAACACGCCCAACAATACCAACAACGGAAGCAGAACTACCAGTGAACACTGACCCCCAGACGAAATCAGAAGTCCTGAATGCCATCAAGATGCTTAAAGCTGGGAAAACACCGGGACCAGATGGAATCCCAGCAGAGGCTTTGAAAATAGACCCAGAGACAACGGCGGACTTGATGACACCACTGCTGGAGAAGGTGTGGAAAGAGGGCAAAGTACCCAAGGATTGGAAGAACGGTTACTTATTCAAACTTCCAAAGAAAGGAGACTTAAGTCAATGTAAAAACTGGCGTGGAATTATGCTTCTGTCCATTCCAAGCAAAATACTAAGTCGAATCATCCTGGAGAGAATCAAACAAGCCAATATGGATGAGAAACTTCGTCCGGAACAGGCTGGATTCAGGAGAAACAAGTCATGTATTGATCAAATCGCCACTCTATGGATCATCATTGAGCAAAGCTTGGAATGGAAGTCACCTCTCCACCTCACTCAACTTCATCGACTTTGAAAAGGCCTTCAACAGTGCGGCGTCGATCGAGAGGTGATTTGGCAACTACTTCACTACTACGGGGTGCCATCGTCAATTATACATCTCATCCAACAGTTATACGACAATGCTGCATGCCAAGTAATCCACAACGCGAAACTTACGGAAGCCTTCGAAGTGAGGACGCGAGTGAGGCAAGGCTGTCTACTATCACCAATGATTTTCCTGATTGCAATTGATTGGATAATGCGACAGACAACGGGTAATGAGGAAACAGGCATAAAATGAACTCACACAAAATCAACTTGGAGGATCTGGACTTCGCCGATGATATATATTTGTCCGATTTCCCACAAACTGGAAGATATGCAAGTGAAAAGCAACAAGCTGGCCAAAGAAGAAGCATCAAAGATAGGACTTCAGGTGAGCATAGATAAAACAGAGGTGATGAAGATTCCTGGCCAACACCAACAACAACAACAACAACAACAGACAACAATCAGCCAGCATAAGTGGGAGAAACCTGAAAGAAACAACCTCCTTTACTTACCTACTAGGGAAGCATGATTTCAACTACAGGTGGAACTGACGAGGATACCAAAGCAGCGAGGATCGGGAAAGCAAGACAAGCCTTCATTACTCTCAAGTCTGTGTGGAGGTCAACAGCACTCAGCATGAAAATGAAAGTAAGATCCAGATTTTCAACTCCAATGTGAAGTCAGTGCCACTTACTATACGGATCAGAGGCTTGGATATCACGTCATAAAGAACATCTCAAACAAACTTCAGACCTTCATTAACAGTTGTCTTCGCTCAATACTCAAGATCAGATGGCCGGCCAGAAAAGATAAGCAACAGGGATCTCTGGCAATGAGTGAACCAACTCAGCAGGAACCGATTGTGCAACAAATAGGCAGGAAGAAATGGAGATGGATTGGCCATGCTCTGAGGAAACCATCAAGTGACATCACTAGACAAGCTATTGCTCGAGTGGAACCCGAAAGGGAAGTGGCGAGTTGGTCGTCAGTACGAGGATGGCTTGGAGGAGGTCATGTGAAGAGGAGACGAAAGCGTGTGGGCAGACTTGGAGTCAGGTGAAAACTCTAACAGAGAACCGAACGCAATGGAGACGCACGGCTGAAACCTTATGTTCTTCTAGGAATTAAGGGATATAATAATAAATAATAATAACAAAAATTAAATATTCACATGACAAGAAAGTTCGAATTCCAAGGATTCAGACGAGCTCATTTTGTACTGAAACCTATGCTGAAGATGTTGTCTAGAAAAACGAGGAAAGCTTCGTAATTAAACCAAGTAACTGAGAGAATACAACTAATTCAAAAATAATACTTTATAATGGCCATATAACTGTTGAAGCATATAAAGTAGTTATCGGAAAAAGATTCTTTGTTCAATCAGTAATTCTCTCAAGATGTGAAAATTTATATTTTTAAAGTCTCGAAGAAAACATAATTTTCATATATGTCTACTTCTCATTCGGTGCCCTATTATTGTGGAACTATTCGGTCAAATCTTGGTCACAGTTCACACAGGTCTTTCATGAAAATTATCGAAAATACTAGCAGACAGTTTTTCAGCGTTTCAAGGGAAAAAAATCTCCTCAGAAATCCACAGGTTATCACCTAGAAGTCAATGATTGACTGATATTACCTCTTGAAGTCGTAATACCGTAGTCCCAATGGTACTTCATTTATTTCTGTATTTCCTGTAATTCACATTGATTCACTTGCATTGGCACAAAGACAGCAAACTCCTATTCCATCATAAAACTGTTTAAGGGGGATAGTAGTATCCTAGGGATGCAAAAAAATATCTTTCGAAATTTTTAAGCATTCTATTTACGTTTACCTGACGTACGTTCGGAGAGATTTTTGGAAAATTTATATACTACTGAAAATTAGTAAGTAGCCAGATGTGTTTTTGAAACATTTTAATGTTCATTCAGTTCGATTTACAATTTCATTACTATTCAGGAAGCTTTCTATTATTAATATTAGTTACATAAAATCTACTTCACTCCTGAAAACGTAGGTTTATTGGATGAAAAATGGGCGTAAAATTCAAACCGTTAACTCAGAAAATCGTATAACAGTGTCTGAAGTGAACTTAGCATCACCGGCAAGTGGTATTCCAAATTATCAAGTAACAAACTCCGACGTAAACGTTAACTACTCAGGACCAATGAGTCGCTTAACCATACGCAATACACATATTCCTGATGAAGGTTTTTATACATGCGTAGTGGAAAATCAAGCTGGACGACGTGTCTCATCAAATGCTCAGCTTACAATACACAGTAAGTGTCATTATTCAATTTATTATTCACTGAAGTGATCCAGTTTATAGGAGGTCAGTCTTGATTGGTAATGATTATAGCGACATGAAAATTTGAACAGGACATATAAGATAAGTAGATCAACTGGTCTACAGTCATCCTTCAACCAAACCAGGGCAAAATGAGGTGTAAACATTGGTTTTCTAACTGTAATGAGGTTGAAAATTCTCTCTTTAATCTAAAATATGGCAAGGTAACATAATCTGATAGTTTGATTCTATAGGGACTTAAGAATGGTTGTGATGTTATATTGGCCAAATTAACTACGATATCGGTCAGTGATTGTGAATCCTAGGCAGCTCTGGCAAACAGATGTGGATCTTCTCCAAGTCTGAAGGAGAGAAAATTAATCTTTTGTTTAATGAACATACAGGGATCAGCTTGATTAATATAATGTCTAGGACCCATGAGTCTGTAACCCCACGAACACATAGGAAAAACAAAGCTGGGAAAGCCAAGCAGTATTAAGTCCAGGACTAGAATGAACTGCTCTAATCTTCACCACTTTAAAGGTCTTGAAACAGAGGGTCTTCAATTCGCTTTATTTGCTGTCTTGAATACGACGTTTGACTCAACCGATCGAAAGATTTTATGTCAGTGTCTGGACAAGAATAGAATACCGAGGGAGTATGTTGTGTTAATAACAGCACTCTACTCGGATTCATTCAGCCATGCAATAGATTTTGGGGAGTTATGAACTGAAAAAAAACACTAACCAGTGGTGTCCAGTGAGTATATTCAGTGTCACTACTGTCACTTAAATTCACTGTGGATTTGATGGTGAAATATGACTCCAGTTATCTTTAATTTCAGACCTTCAGCAGTTGGTATGTTACAAAGTAAACATCTCATCGAAGAACACTCTGATGAGTGAAAAATGGGATACCCTGATTAAAAATCTAAGTATGATTAGTATGTGGTTTGCACTTGTCAAATACCAGACTAGTATGTACTGAATTCTGGCTTGATGATAAGAAGTGAAATAGTCGAATCTGTTTACTAATTTACTTACTTCAGAAATTGCATCAGTTCTAGTAGACTAAGCGCTCACAAAATCTAACCACGGACACCAAATTACTTGCCTGGCATTCACTAAATTAATCCATCTTTGGCATCATTGTGACATGTAGCGATCAATCAGTGAGTCTGTACGGCTATAGATTGTTCTTTCCTATTTTGTGATTGTCATATAAGGCCGCTTAAAGTAGAAGGCATAAAAAGATTGAAGCTTTTTTATGAGTCCTATAAATGTCCTTGTTAAGTGTGTTAACGGTAGAAGAAAAAAAGATTTGGCAAAGGAATGTTTATTTGCAATTAGTTATCTCTATATAGCCAAATCATGTACAGCTTATCTTCAACGCACAACTTGCACAGATCTTCAGTGTTGTGCTACTCCTGGCCTTCATATTGTGTCTCTCTCTCTGTGTTCCTTTCACATCTCCTACGTCTCTCCGCAATGCTGTATCATTTGCTTTCTCTCACATTAAATATATCCCTATGCTCTTTTATGTTGTTATACCAGTGAACATCTATTCATGTATGTGCTACTGATAAATCTTTTCAATAGCACAGGTCAGAAGTGGAGCAACATGTTAGGTGAGAATGGTGAGCCAGTCAATGAGGTTTTGAAGTCAAATTACTCCAACCCTTTAAGAGAAATGTTTGATGAAATAGGACTAGATAAGAAAAGAGTTGGAATCGGTCTGCCAGCAAACGTACCAGTTAATGAGATTTGGAATCTTCGAGATTCTAAGGATCAGTAGTTTGTGTGTAGATTTCTTCTAAGAAATCAGGTGCAATAATACAGCCGATTAAATTAAACCACACGCTGAATGACGAGTGAAATCCAAAAACACAAGATTTGTCCACGAAACGGCAGTGCTATAGTATACATGAAATATAATATACAAACCCCAACATTGTGAGACATCTGTGGCTGAATGCTGTCAAATACACAGTCATTGTGCGTCAGTAAGGAAAACGCTAAAGCTGTGTCAGAGGGGATCCACGTGTAGATTAAATATCGCGCGAATGGCAGACAAAGAATAAGAGGATTAGAATTGAGAATGTCGATCACAGAAGGGATTATGAATAAAGCACGTAAAGGAGATAATGTTTAACTATGAGAAAATAATTGCTATACCTCAACTGGAGATTTAATGCATTCAGTGAGTTAAATTTGAATGGCGAAGGGAAGTCATTGTTATAGAGTGACAAATATACTCATACTACCTACTAGTGGTAAGTAGTATATTGTTTAACACAAAAGAAAAACGAATAAAAGATAGATAGGAAAGGGGACTGTTGGTGAGATAGCTCAAAGTTGCTCAGAAAATGCAAACCTATCTATTCTTTTCTTGTCCCCATTCCAGTGCTAAAAGTTTTCACTCTTCACTTAACTATTCTTTAAGTCATACCCATGTTTGTCTATCTCAGTATCAGTGCAGTTTTGTTCGCCTATTTTTGTACCATTCTTTGAAGTTGAGTACATTGAACTTCTGTGCAAAGTGGTCTGTTGTTTTGTCAGCTTTTCGTCATTTTTCTTTACTAAACCATGAACAGATTAGTTTACAGCTCCATGCACTATGCTTTAATACTTACAATAATTAAGATTCTCTTTCAAAAATCAAGTGCTAGAATTTACCTGAACACTGATTGGCTTCCACTTTGTGTAAACACTTGTATCTTCCATTTTCGTTCATTCTAGCTGACGGACACTGGTCACCTTGGTCATCCTGGTCAAACTGTCCAAGCGATTGTGGAATATCTCAAATACAAACAGTACATCATCTTTCTAACCTCAGTAAGACTTTACAACCGAATGATAAGCCAAGCTGTCCTCCTCATTGTAGTCAGTTATTTGGACAACGTACAAGGTGGTGCAATGCTCCAGAACCCCATGGTGGTGGAAGAAAATGTAACGGAGAAAATGTCGAACACTTATCTTGCTATGATATATGTCTAGGTAAGAAACCTGTTTGCTGATAATGCATACTGATTAATTATGTAGTGGGAAATTACTCCATTTTTATTAGGTATCAGTTATTATCTTCAGTATTCGGCCATGTTTGAATACTGTCGGGCTTGTATGAAATCTACTATGTTTTTTATGGCCAAATCGTAAGTTAAATTTCAGTATTTTACCATCCAGTTCTGGGGAATTCAGAAGAAACTGATGTATGACACTTCTTCTGACATGTAATTTGTGACAGTCTAACTCGAGTATAGCAAGACAACTCTTGACTCTATTACAACTTCAACAGAAGCACATTACCTTGGAATATGCGAATGCAAATGAGAGCCATACAACAGATTTTATTTCTCTAAGAGTCGGATTCGTCTACGGAATGGTATCTGTATGCATGCAATTAGTGAATCCACAGCTTATCGGTATTAAACGGTAAACGCCAAAGGGTAGATTCATTCACTTTTCACCATCGTTACCAACACAATGTTAGGTGTTTTTCGTGTAACTGTAACGGTATATATGGAATATATACGAATTGTACATGTCAAGGCATGTCAAGGAACTTAACCCGAAGTTTCTATTATCTCCGAAGACGCTTGAACCGACAATTACTATGAATGATATTGACCATAATTCCAAAACACAAGGACTTGTAATAAGTTGTATTGTTCGGCAATTAAAATCAATATCGGTACAAAGTATATAAAAAATGTTTTACAAGGAATGTATCGTACTTTTATTCGTATTCTTCCGCCTTCTTCCAACTTGTACACGACTGAATCATTCGCACCTTCGAGTTGCTCGCCCGTGTGCGTCGGTGGCACAGTGGTTAGGACTCTCGCCAACCGTGCACATGGTCCAGGGTTCGACCCCCTGCCGACGCACACTTGATATCTATGGTTGGCCTGCAAAATTAGGGCTACCGATATCACATGCTGAAAATTCCATACTTGTACCAAAAATATGGTGTGGAATCAAGCTGTAATCAAAAAAAACATTGCGACCAAGGCCAACGAACCACCGTTCAATGTTCACATTAATTTACAAGGTATGTCTAAGATACGTATGTTATTTGCGAAAGTTATAAAATCGGAATCCCTGCGGGGATTAGGTATTATGTTACGCGTGCTTATCCACCGCCTACTTCGACAAGCTGTACCAGTAGAACTGTGTTTAGACTCAGAGTGACCAAATTAAAATGTGTCACCCCACCATGTGAACCCACCAACTTCTGATCAGAGTTGCTTTTTTGGAGTTCATGTGACCTATAATGAGCCTGTGGCTCAGAAATAATTTCAGTAGATTGGGTATATTCATCTTAGTCTTAACTGTAATATCACATTTGCTGATGTATTGTGTCTTTTCGTCTTTCATTTCTAAGTATCTCACAGTTCTTGGCTGTACTGTTTTTTTATTTCTGACTACCTTTTTGTTGTCTTCTATCTAAAATACTGACGTGAGATTAAGAAACGTAGACCAGAATGAATCGGTTCAAGATCTTTCGTTGACTAACTGACTGACTGACTGACTGACTAACTGACTGACTGACTGACTGACTGACTGACTGACTGACTGACTGACTGACTGACTGACTGACTGACTGACTGACTGACTGACTGACTTACTGACTGACTGACTGACTGACTGACTGACTGACTGACTGACTGACTGACTGACTGACTGACTGACTGAAACTAGATCCATCAGGTGATTTATCTCTGAAGTATCAATATTCTTATTTCGCTTACTGATTATCACTTCACCCCCATTTTCCATATAAAATAAAATGCGAGCTAAAGTTGCGTTTCCATTCATCTATTCTCATGACAGCTCTCTGTTCACACATCAAAGGTTATCCCATCAAATTAACCTTGCACATTTAAGTAAACACATTTCTTCAGTATCGTGAAAATGCCTTGTGGCAAAAACACTTACAAGACGGTAGTTGACATATCAGCGTCACATCAGTCTAAAACAATGACACTTCCGCTTCAAATCAACACTTAAGTTGGTAAGGGCCTCTATGACTGACTGTAAGGGGATTACTGCATTCTCTCTAGCATAATATATATTTTGCTCATTCAAATATTGGTTAAATATGTGAAGAGTATAGAAAGCTTTTCAATTAAATCACCCAGCTTAGGAAACACAACCACACCAAAATAGTATTTCCCCGTATTCAGTAATCCACTTTCCAAATTACTTCATTTAGATGAATGCAATACAACACATGAAGCATTTCCTGTAACCTCTTAATCAGATTTTTCAATAAATTTAACGTGGTAAAGTATAACGACAGCGAATTTGAATTAAAAAACCCTAATACTTGTGAGTAGAATCATTTCGAAATTTTACTAATATATTTTGGTTAAATTACTCTTTCCCCAATTTAGATAATCTAACCAATTCAATGCATCATTATCTCCATGAAGATTCTTCATCGAATGAAAATAAGAAAGAAATCACTCCTTCAGAATATGGATTATTATTCGGTTTAGTACTGGCTATTCTGTCTTTCCTAACAGCAGCTACAAGTGTACTTTATATCTTCGCGCATAAATGGTGTCCAATTATTTTAAAATTTCTGCCAACTAAGTCAATAAAATCAACCAATCACCTTCATCCAACATCAGTTAAATGGTTGAAATGTAAACAGAATGTAACTAAATGTCTTACATCCAATCCTTCAACATTAGATGTGAATTCAGTGAATCAATTTATGGAGTATAAAAGTGAAGTCGTTCACTCAGCAGCAAACCATTGCCAACCTAATCTACAATCGAACTGTCAGCAGTCGCTACACTATGACTGTGTTAGTCTGGTTCCAATAAATACTTCTGAAGATAGTAAAAGTATAATACCAATGAATCACATCTATGCAGATCATACTATGTATCCACGGGTAAGATCACCCTCTTACCGAGCATGTAAGCATTTTTTTGGCTAAATTAAATAATCTAATGTACACTTTAACTACTTAGAAGTAGTATGAATTATAAGTGACAATTTCCTTCGGTTCAAATTTGATTAGTATTCCGATGAAGTAGCGTATACGGATCATTCGTTCTCAAAGAAACCAAGCCTAACTTCCTCGCTTGACTAACCACTTCCATCTGTGCA
This sequence comes from Trichobilharzia regenti, assembly GCA_944472135.2. Lineage (NCBI taxonomy): Eukaryota > Metazoa > Platyhelminthes > Trematoda > Strigeidida > Schistosomatidae > Trichobilharzia > Trichobilharzia regenti. The sequence continues at coordinate 24,450,177 of OX235267.1, forward strand.
TGTTCATGCCAGTTACTGATTCCCAAAACAACGCATTCTGCCTCTATTCGTTATTATTAATTATCAACTTTATAGATTGTGATAGAGACTCGTGTTGGAGTAGGCTAAGTGATTCTACAAATCATAAATTGTGATAAGTACACTCACTCGAAACGGCGAAAGATTTGTTCTCCTCACCCTTGAACAAATAAAATAAAGGAGAACAGCCTACAGATATTTCACTGAAGGTATCTGCATATCTTCAGGTGTGAGGCTAGCAACCGCACCCTGTAAACAAAGTCTCTACAGAAACTTCACCACGATGAATCTCTTTGCACCACAAGGAAAAGTCTGTGTGGGGACATGGAACGTCCGCACCATGTACGAGATTGGAAAAGCTGCCCAGATCGCAAACGAGATGAAAAGATACGGAATCCAAGTACTGGGAATATGTGAAAGTAGATGCAACGGGAATGGACTCACCAAATTGTCAACAGGTGAGTCAGTGATCTACTCCGGTCACCCAGAAGATAACCACACGCTCACCGAAGGCGTGGCTATCATGATGTCACCAACGGCAACGAAGGCCCTGATGCAATGGAAGGCGATCACGTCCAGGATAATGACCGCCATATTCAACTCCAAAGGAAGGAAAATGTCAATTTTACAATGTTATGCATCCACAAACAACGCAGACCTCGAAAAGAAAGAAGATTTCTACTGACAACTACAAGCAACAATGGACAATACTCCAGCTGGCGACATGAAAATACTAATGGGAGACATGAACGCCAAACTGGAACCAGACAACACAGGAAGGGAACTCATCATGGGTAGAGAAGCTATCGGAGAAATGAATGAAAACGGAGAACTCTTCGCCGACTTCTGCGCCTTCAACGAACTAGTGATTGGTGGCAGTGTATACAAGCACAAAGATACCCACAAGGCTACATGGGTGTCACCAGATGGGCAAATCAAAAACCAAATCGACTTCATGTCAATGCTGCTCAAGGAAGTGGAGGCGCAGCCTACTGGACACAAAAGCAAGAAGAGGAGCAGACGTTGGCTCAGACCACTATCTCTTACAAGGGACAATCCAAATCAAATTAAAAGCTTTCAGAGAAGGAGGAGCTGCAGATAAACCACAAGCTAAGTTCAACACTCAAAAACTGAAGGACCAAGTTACAAAGGACATCTTCATTGCAAGCATAAAGGACAAAGCCGAGACACAAATCAACACCAGCGAAAAGGTCAGCGTCGAAAAGCACTGGAACAACTTGGAAACGGTGTGGAGTCAAACCTGCATAGAAGTTCTAGGCAAAAAGAAGAGATAGGACAAACAGTGGCTCACTACGGACACTTGGAAACTAATAGAAGAGAGAAGGACAGTGAAACAAAAGATTATCCAGTGCACTGACGAGCAACAAAATTAGGAGCTGAATGCAAGCTACAATACACTGAACAAAAGAGTGAAGAAGAGTGCCAGGGAAGACAAAAGAAAATATTATGAAACCATGGCAAACGAAGCACTGGGCTGAACACTTCAAAAGACTTCTAAATCGACTGCCACCTACAACACGCCCAACAATACCAACAACGGAAGCAGAACTACCAGTGAACACTGACCCCCAGACGAAATCAGAAGTCCTGAATGCCATCAAGATGCTAAAAGCTGGAAAAGCAGCAGGACTAGATAGAATCCCAGCAGAAGCTTTGAAAATGGACCCAGAGACGACAGCGGAGTTGATGGCGCCACTGCTGGAGAAGGTGTGGAAGGAGGGAAATCTACCCCAGGATTGGAAGAAAGGATACTTATTCAAACTACCAAAGAAAGGAGACTTAAGTCAATGTAAAAACTGGCGCAGAATTATGCTACTGTCCATTCCAAGCAAATACTAAGTCGAATCATCCTGGAGAGAATCAAACAAGCCAATATGGATGAGAAACTTCGTCCGGAACAGGCTGGATTCAGGAGAAACAAGTCATGTATTGATCAAATCGCCACTCTACGGATCATCATTGAGCAAAGCTTGGAATGGAAGTCACCTCTCTACCTCACTCAACTTCATCGACTTTGAAAAGGCCTTCAACAGTCGGCGTCGATCGAGAGGTGATTTGGCAACTACTTCACTACTACGGGGTGCCATCGTCAATTATACATCTCATCCAACAGTTATACGACAATGCTGCATGCCAAGTAATCCACAACGCGAAACTTACGGAAGCCTTCGAAGTGAGGACGCGAGTGAGGCAAGGCTGTCTACTATCACCAATGATTTTCCTGATTGCAATTGATTGGATAATGCGACAGACAACGGGTAATGAGGAAACAGGCATAAAATGAACTCACACAAAATACTTGGAGGATCTGGACTTCGCCGATGATATATTTGTCCGATTTCCCACAAACTGGAAGATATGCAAGTGAAAAGCAACAAGCTGGCAAAGAAGAAGCATCAAAGATAGGACTTCAGGTGAGCATAGATAAAACAGAGGTGATGAAGATTCCTGGCCAACACCAACAACAACAACAACAACAACAGACAACAATCAGCCAGCATAAGTGGGAGAAACCTGAAAGAAACAACCTCCTTTACTTACCTACTAGGGAAGCATGATTTCAACTACAGGTGGAACTGACGAGGATACCAAAGCAGCGAGGATCGGGAAAGCAAGACAAGCCTTCATTGCTCTCAAGTCTGTGTGGAGGTCAACAGCACTCAGCATGAAAATGAAAGTAAGATCCAGATTTTCAACTCCAATGTGAAGTCAGTGCCACTTACTATTCGGATCAGAGGCTTGGATATCACGTCATAAAGAACATCTCAAACAAACTTCAGACCTTCATTAACAGTTGTCTTCGCTCAATACTCAAGATCAGATGGCCGGCCAGAAAAGATAAGCAACAGGGATCTCTGGCAATGAGTGAACCAACTCAGCAGGAACCGATTGTGCAACAAATAGGCAGGAAGAAATGGAGATGGATTGGCCATGCTCTGAGGAAACCATCAAGTGACATCACTAGACAAGCTATTGCTCGAGTGGAACCCGAAAGGGAAGTGGCGAGTTGGTCGTCAGTACGAGGATGGCTTGGAGGAGGTCATGTGAAGAGGAGACGAAAGCGTGTGGGCAGACTTGGAGTCAGGTGAAAACTCTAACAGAGAACCGAACGCAATGGAGACGCACGGCTGAAGCCCTATGTTCCTCTAGGAATTAAGGGATATAATAATAATAATAATTTGCATATCTGTTATTTTTGTTAAAATCAGGTTTTCTTACGTGAGCTTCCGTTTTTAACCGATATACGGCATCATCAATAATATTGACGCAAAGGTACGAAACCACCAGTGAAGCTGTGGTGACACTGTTGTGATTTTTCTGCCTCTTGAGATTTGGTTTTGATTAACTTTATATGAGGCACCACTGGAGATTATAAGGAAACTAATGTTGGACGATAATTACAAAAAATTAGCGGAGCTAAAGAGTGGTAAGAAGATGTGCAGCTGGAGGTCTAACTGTTCACCACTATGTAAAATATCCAGAGGATACTTTGTATATACACAGAAGTTAGCCGTTTGGAAATATAAGTGATTTCAAGCTGAATTTAGTCGCCAACTGACGTCATTGGGAAAATTAGAGAAAAAACCCCTCAGATGTTAAATACAAATTTTTGCATTTCCATTTTGGATCCTACAGCATAATATACCTAGGTTACTTGAGGAGTAAAGCCTTCATCAAATGAAAACGTTAATCCCTTCCGAGCCCAAGTGGAACTTAGACGTTTGAAGTAAAACCTTACACTGGTGGGTCACTAGGCTGGTAACCAAATTTTCTTATTCCTTTGTGTTCCCAGTGCAACATAGGGCTTCAAGCTACAGGCTTGAAGTTTCTGTAGCAGGGGTGTTTATTTTTAAGGGATGGAGTTGCTAGCCTCATGCCCAGCATTCCCTCTTTGCCAGTCCTATTACTGGCTTAGCGAAGGGATTGAACCCCGAACCACCTGAATGGCTGGCAAGCATTCTACCGCTGCGCCACCGACGCACCAGGTAACCAGTGTTATGTGTTTAGCCCTCAATTGCCGTATTGACCAAATTCTATCAGTAAAGTTTTCAATGTAGTCACACAACTATAGGTGATGCACTATGAACTGAAACTACATGACTGGAGGCAGTCGTTATGGGTCAATGAAAGTAGGTTTTCTTCTTATCGGGACTAGTCAGTGAAGTGTATTTACAGCTTTAAAATAAAATGACATTCTTTTGGAGACATTCCGTGCCGTAGTCAAAGATTTTAACATGTTACCGAGTAGGAGACTTAATTCGAAGGCTTTTAAGCGATTGCCTTTAGCCATTTGACAATCAAATCATTTTTGCAACTGTTTTAGCTCCCAGGACATAATTCCTTTTGAAATAAAATAGTCTTAACAAGTTAACTCAGTTATAAATATCCCGATCGTGGATACTGCGAATTTCCTGGAATAATCTGAGTTATCGAGTCAGATCAAATCATTATTTTAAGCAGTTTTATAGAGTTAACTTAATACCTTATTTTTTAAAATTTGTTTATCATAACTGAATGAACTGCTGAAGGAACAGATTTCAAATTCCAGGCTACTAGTCACTTGACTCCTCAAAAGTAGAAGAGGTTACAGAACAAAAGAAAGTCTAACATAAAGTCCATAAAAAGAATGAAAATAGGACATTGTGTACATGAATGAGTTTGATTATTTTTCTTTTGATTACAGCTTGATTACAGCTTGACCCCCACACCGTACTTTTGGTAGAAGTATGGAGTTTTCAGCGTGGATATCGGTAGCCCAAATTTCGCAGGCCGACCATAGATATCAAGTGTGCGTCGGCGAGGGCTCGAAACCCCGGACCATGTGCATGGTCAGCGAGAGTCCTAACCACTGTGCCACCGACGCACAGAGTTACGACTTGAAGAAAGTTTGAAACTGATTATCTTGTCATAATTGGTCTGATATTTATACAAGCATTATATGCTTTGTTTCTGAAGGAAACAAGGTATGTTATTCAGTAGTCGTAAAGGCTAAAAAGATTATTCACCTTTGTTCAAACTATTACTCTTGAATTTCTGGTTGCCTGGACCGAAATGTTCGATCTCTGTCAAAACGTTGCCTTTCTTACAGTTTAATTCTTTGATAATGACGTAAGGTTAACATGATATTATTTGTTTAATGGTGGCTATCAGTAGAAACTGTGAGAACACCGTCAGTCACTGGACACTCTGCTATAGTCAACCAACAGGTCCCAAACAGGGGGAAACTCACCTCATGGATTCCATTGCTAGTCATCGTCAGACAAACAATATCATCAACTGCTTACCTTTTTTTGGTAAATTTATGGTGCATTAATGTTGTTTATCTCAAGTGCTTGTCATATATGCTCTTATCATCATTAGCAGACCCCACAAATAGTTCATAATAATAATAATAATTTTTCCTTCACGTTCCCAGTGGAACATAGGGCCCCAAGCTAGTGGCTTGAAGTTTCTGTAGCAGTGTTCATTTTTAATTTTACAGGATGGGGTTGCTAGCCTCATGCCCAACTTTTCCACTTTACAAGCATTACTTCTGGCTCAGTGAGGCAAAGGAGTGCGCCGGCCGGGGACCGAACCCCGGACAATGTGCATGGTCGGCAAGCGTCCTAACCGCTATACCACCGACGCACACAAATAGTTCATAGTTAGTATGTATAATGCATTGTAAGTATCCTTCTTTATTCTGACTTGTAATCATTAATCTTATTGACTTATTGACATAACTATGTATTATCATTTGTATTTATTAATTCAGATTACATTGATAAAAGAAAAAGTTATCATTTCAATGATACCAAATTCCTCCAGTCTACACATCATTCCAATATGAACTTTCTCAATGAACCAGATTCTCAAATCAATGTACACAATCAAATGAACCGAATGAATACTATAAAATCACCATTCTATCTAACACATAGTCATAGTATGCAACTTATTAATGATTTACAGAATTTTCAACAATCTATTAATCAGCTAACTCATACCTCTTGTAATCCTTTCAACCTATTCAATCATCAATCAAAAATGTTGATTACCACAAGAGATACATTTCATACTTCATTTATAGATCGATCATATCTTCCTGAAGGAAATGTGTTAACCTCAACAGAAACAGACACAAATACTGTTCAGCCTTATTTTTCAGTAGCTTTATCAACTAATACTATAGATGATAATCATTATTTAACTCCTTCTAACAGACAAAGTACAACACACACTCTCCTGCCTACCTCTTCATTTTCAGTTTGTGATACAATTAGGAATTCTGATGACTATATGTTTTTACAGCCAGTCACTTATGATTCAGTTAAACATATGTATGTGTAAATAAATAGATAGATGGAAAAATAATAAATAATAATATGTGATAGCAATGTACATTAACTATTTCGCCTTTATTGTACGCACGAAATGAATGTATGTATGTATGTATTAAGGCATCAACGGACAAATCCGAATCTAACACAATCGTTATTTATTTATTACTTGCCTACTTATATACATATAAGTAGTATATTTTTAAAATTTAAAATAACATTTATACAGGAGAATTCATACTTGCAGCTGTTATTTTCTTTTTTCAATTGCATTTGTTGTTTTGTCTCTCCTCGATGGTGATTTAGGCCACGTTTTTACAAGCGGATGAATAAATTATAGAAAATTTTCATTTGCGTTCGTTTCTATTAAATCATGAGGGAGAAATTCCTTACTTCTTATTATCGGTTATAAACATATTAAAAGCCTATTCAGTCTAAATGCAAAATACTGATAAACAGACTTACTGTAATTTATCTACGTAATAGTGTAAAGCTAGACTAGTTTTGAAAGGTTATTTCTGTAGCTTTCGAATGGATGAAGGCAAATAGCATCGTTAACACATCTGTTGGAAAAATCTTGCTGTAAGTGTTACATGGCTACAGTTAAAATATATTTGATCCTGTAGTGTTCTTTTGTCTGGATGATTTAACTGCAAGACTTTTAGACAACATCTTCACGGCTAATTTGTCAATGAAATTAAAATGTAGAAAAATCTTAAAAGACTGATTAATGAACAAAGAATATTCTTATCGATTAATTCATCATCACGTTCAACTATAGTAATTAAATAAATATTGTTATTAACAATATCAGTGTTAACAGTTTTATATTGGACCACCTGGGGTAAATACACCACGAAGCTAAATTGAAGAATCTTTCTCTATCATCTACTGGTTATCAAATAATTTAACAAAGGCTCTAGATGTGGAACACTCCAAATAGTAGGGGCCATTGAAAATCGTCTAAATCAACCGGAGTTCTGTATACAAAAGAAGCACGTTCAACAAGTACTGCTACTCTGGCCTGCTGTCAAGCCTATGAGCTCATAAATTCTGTGTTGCCTCCTTCAACTTACCTGTGCTATATTGATGAGTATTAACTCTCTCTCTCTCTCTCTCTCCCTCTCTTATCGATGCTTCTGAAATGTAATCTCTCTATGCCAGTGATTTAATGTAATTTGAAACACGGATATTATTCATAACAATATTTCTGCAACTTTTATGGTCGTACATATATATAGAACTTGATGACGAACTCATCGAAAACAATGTTTTTTTACAGAATTTCATCATGAGCTGACATTAGTTAGAGAACCATTGGAAAACATGGCAGTACTGGACAACTGTTTCGTCCTAGTTTGGGACTCTACAGGCAGCAGTACGCTTGTTATTTCTGAAAGTGTAATAGTATTGTGTTTTTCATAAGAAACAATCATATTCTACAGAATCCATACGCAAATAACTTAGCCGAATTCCAGAGTAAGAAGCAGATGGATAGTCCCTTTGAAGTCTTAGTTAGTTATATTGATTGTCTGATATTAAGTAAATCAACTGTGTGACCGTAAAAACTCATTTTGCATAAGAAGATTGTTCAGATTAACTGTAGTTGGATAACTGACTTAAATAAGTCGGTAAATTCACATAGGCTGCATTGACTCCTCGTAAACTACTAATAAAAATTCAGCAAGTTGTATATTAACGGCAAAAAATTTCCATCCCGCTTTCATAATCCTGATTAATACTTATTCTTCAGGTGTCAACAGGGATTTCAGTAGACATTAACTCAACCCAAACTACTTAGTTTTGAATTCTAATTTTAGAATTTGTGAAACAAAAAGATTTCCTCTTTAACGGATATACAGCTCTTTCTGAATCTGAAAATTATATCTGGATAGTCTTGGAGATAATTCACTTTATCCTGTGAGATTCTTTATGAGCCCACGTTCGAAATCAAACGTAAAATCAAGCAGCCACTTCAAAAGATCATATACTATAAAAATGAGGCTGATTCATCCTGACAAGATATACAAACAGGAAATCACTGGTATGCATGAGTAATCTATCGTACTCATTCCAGAAAGAGACTGATTCCTGATGTGTGAAAATATTGTTATTGAGTCTGGGTCTTAAGGGATGAGGAGGTTGAGGAAGCTATTACTCATTCGAATGAATATAATCCCGCAAAATGCATATACTGGTTACCATCAGGCAGGTATCTAGGCCATTTAAAGTTTGTGTACTATTATCCTATGCCCAGTGAATGACACACATTTTTCTCCTGGGTTATTTCGAACAATTTCCTGTTTACCTTTAATCGGTAAAACAAGACACTTCTGGGTGGGTGGTCAAGGCCTGGTAGATATTAAACAAATGAAAAAGTATACCACAGAGAGAATGAAAACTAAGTCTTAGTTCTACTATTTCGTCAAATGGTTGGAAAGGCAGAAATATAAAAAAAGCCCGCAAATGGAAAGGCAGTAATCTCTCCTATAGTAATTTCAAGATTTGTGAAAGCTGTGCATATGTGTGTATATTCGTTTATCAAAGGGGAACACAAATATGATATATTGATGTATTAGGTAGTAAAGACATTCGATAAGTATGAAAATGACTCTGGAGAACAGTTTGTGTGTTGTATATGTGTATAATAAACCCACACATAAATGGTTAACAATATATGTCTTAAATCTGCATCCAGCAGCTGTTCACGTATTTCAAACTGCCCTCGTCTTTATCTGTGCCTTTTTTACCGCATATTTTTCTCAATGATCAACTGTTGAATATTTATTAATAATATACGACATTTTAAATATCTATTCACATAAATATTTCTGAGACTATTTAATGTCTACATGTGTGCACATACTTCTACCTATGGGTGCGTCATGCAAAAGCCGAAGATAATTACTTATTTACAACCACACACACATACACACTCACAGAGTTAACTACCGTCAACTGACTCACATTCACAAGGTATATTTCACCAGATCTTACTTTTACCCTTACATCTTTTCCATGGGAATCCAATCTCTCTCTTTTATCACAATTATAAATCTCTTTTCTTTTTCAAGAAAATTCAAATGTGTGCTCGCAGCCTTGGCGCCATAATACTTTAATTTTAATTCATTTAAACTAATATCAACTACAAAATTGGATGTCTGCATGTGTGCGTCTGTGGTTAAGCATATCTACCGTGGAATACCATTGAACCGCTCACCGTTATGATTGTTGATATCAAAGTCTCTGTTGAAAGTGATTCAGAAGAAGAGCAGTAAGCGGTCAGGGGAAGCAGCCGAACGTAAATAACATTATTTAATTAAGTGTATGTCCGTCGGTATATGTATTTGTATGTGTGTATGTGTTTATGTGTGACACTGTACTAACCTCATCAGATAAATACATCACCGAGTCTTACTGTATGTAGCAAAGTCCGTTGTACAGCTGTTTACACACAAAAGCCACACAGTGTACATGATCACAAATACAATACAAAAGAAGAAATACATACAAAGAGAGTAAAAAAGGGTAATTAACTTTATAAATAAACAAATAAGTAAATATAAACTGAAAATAAAGCGAACAAAAGACATTTTTGTAAGACACCCTGAGTTTTATTTTTTTTTTTACTGGCTGTTGTACTTTATTATAATTAGTATTTTTATTATTCCTAAGACTAGTAGAAGAGACATAGGATAGGATATTCTCCTCCTTCGATTGTCATTTTAGTCTTGCCTTACCATACCAAGTTGAAATATTCCCACTATCTTTCCTCTCTCTCTCTCTCTTTGTTAATTAACAGAGCGATGAGCAGTTAGTTCACTAGCCAGCTATCTATCCAGCCAACCCGCTAGAAATCTTCCCCAACATAAAAAAATACACATAAATATTCCCCTATTCAATTTACCTGTTGATTTGTCGTTGTTATCATTATTGTTGTTGTTGCTGTTGTTTTGGCTTATATGAATTTGACTAAATTGTCGAACTATTGTCTCGTGCTACTAAAATCACTATTTAAGTAGTAATAAGAATAATCGTTAAAATAAATTGCTATCTTCCTTCTGATACACATAGGACAATGAATGGCATATAAGAATTATTATAAATGTCTAACAAATAATTTAACTAGTATATACTAACTACTCTGTCTTGTATATGTTGTATATACAATATCAATAATTAATTTTGATTCTTTTTTCTTCGTGAAAATAAATGTCAAAATGATATTACCAGTGAAATAAATAATAATAAATTCATATTATATATACAAATACAATTAAGATTACGTTAAAGATAAGTGTATGATATTTATGTGCAGAAAATAGATTACTGTGTATGTATCTGCTGTGAAGCAAATGTGTAATTGATTTTTGAAGTATAAGTAAAGCAACAAAAAAAAAGGATTCATTGTAGAAGCACACTGTGTGTCTACAGCTTAGATAGTACAGTTTTAGGCATTTTCACAAAATGTGATTCTAACAAAAGACGCTTTTTCTTTCTTTAAAGTGAACATTATTTGCGTTGTCTGTCATCTAATTTAATGATTTGCCTACTGGAAAGCATAAGTTATCTGCGACTACATTAATCTAGAGTATCCATGACCAAGACACTAAACCATTATTAGTATTAACCCCGTAGGTTCTGAATGTGACATAGGGCTTCAACAAAACATCTCCATTTCATGCTTCCCTCTGCAATCGTCTTTAGCAGGATCAATGATTGATCATAAGTTGTTATTGCCTCCATTTCACCCTTGGACCATCAGTTAACTCGTTGTTTTCCAATTCGGGTTCCACTCGAGGTTATTTATCCCTAATGCGTAGCGTCACTCAACGATCTTCTCACAGTGCATCCAATCCACCCCCATTTCTGTAGGTATATGAGTTGAAAAATAGATTTTCGGTTTGTTCCCTCCCAGAGTCCCTTGCTGTCAATCCTTCCTGACCAGCCATTTCATCGTCAGTATCGAGAGAAGGTGACTGTCTATAAAAGTCGACATTAGCTTGTTGAATATGCTTTTCATGGAGGATTTCATCATGAGCTGACATCAGTTAGAGAATCATAGGAAAACCCGTGAATACTGGATAGCTGTTTCGTCCTAGTTTGGTACTCTTCATCTGTCCGCACCCATCACAAGGGTTTGAACCCAGGACCTTCTGGTTACAAGGCGCGCCCGTAGACCATTGAGCCACTGGGACCCGATCCAATGGTCCTTGAATTCTAACTTCTGCCAATTCACGACATAGCGCGACCATTTGGCAATGTCTTCTTTGATGAGTTAATGCCTTCTGTACCCTACTGGTCATCGCCTACCACTAGAACCCCAGGTTCACTGCCTGAATAGGGCCAGTCGCTAGTGAGCATCAGATTAATTTTCAAGTATTGGCTTTTTTGTAGGCTTTCAGTTAACTGTAAATAGAATACTAAATGACATTAGAATAGACTTAAAATAACACGTTAGAAAATGAACTCTACGGTGAACTAATGTCAGCTGCTGAGGATGCTGAGTTGTCTAGTCCAACTTTCAGCGTATACATCACCATAGGATACTGATAAATTGACCAAGAATAATTCACTGTGTCAGTGTAATACACTATTGTGTTTGAACCCCGGTGGGTGCACACTGCTGAAGAGTCCCAAATCAGAACGAAACAGCTGCCCAGTACTCCCTGCAGGTTTTCCAGTGGTTCTTTAACTGATGTCAGCTCATGATGAAATCCTCCATCCAATAAAAAAAAAACCAATACTTGCAAATGCTTTTGGTGACGCGCATACCAGGTCTCTGAACCCCAATACAAGCATTGACTGACTTGACATTAGGGTTGAAAATCCTAATCTTGTTCTGTATGCTGTATTACAGCAGATTTCCGTACTGATTTCAGATCAGTGAAGGCATGTCTTGCTTTTCCAGTGCTAGCTGGCTTTGTAATCTTCATCCACATGTTGTCTGTAGTTGAGACGATTCTGCCTAGAGAAGTGAGGGTGGTGACGTCCGTCAGTTTCATCCTGTTGATAGTGATTGGTACTCCTAGTTGTTGTTTTTGTTGTTGCTGTTTACTGTCTTCTTTATATTCACTTGAAGTTCTGTCTTCGCTGATGTTTGCCTGGAGATCTTGGAGTTTGTGTCACACCAAATGTGTATATGAATTTTAACAGAAATATGGATTTTCTTGTTATCACTTTCAGTAAATATATACTGATAAATCCTGACTTTTTAAGAGGGTGGATTTATTAAGACTACCCTCAGTAATGCCACTTTTTTAACGTTTGTTAAGCAGAGTCTCAATACTATTATGGACAATTGGGGAGGGTACACTATCTATCTATCTATCTATCTATCCAGGGAATCCCAATCACAAAATGTTGCTTAAGTTGACGTAAATTGTTATTTTATTGGTTAAATAGTCACGTGTCACAATGACATTTAGGTTAAAAGCTAATTATAACAGATATATACATATTTATGATACCAGTAGACTAGGTAGGATACGTCAGTTGATCATTTGACAAGTTAGTTGACATGCTGGTGTACTGCACAAGTTCATTCACAAAGTAAATTGGTAGTTGAAACAGATTTTCTTGTCTTTATAGGTAATTTACTACACCTTGTGGGTTTTCTTTCGGCAATGTCCGCTGTGTGTGTGTGTGTTATGTGGGTAAAGCAAAGAAAATACAGCCTAATTGTACAAACCAATTACAAAAATCGTTTGGTTGTTACACAGAAGACTGAATAGAAAGGATGTGATAGTGATAATTTAACTTGTAATGGCTTTCAGGTGACTTCAAATGGAATACTAAATGATATTAGAGTAGACTTTAAATAACACTTTAAAAAATGAACTCTACGGTGAACTAATCAGCTGCTGAGGACTCTCACTTGTTTAGATCAACTCTCAGTGTATTCATCACCATAGGATACTGATAAATTAGCCAAGAATAATTCATTGTGTCAGTGGAATACAAGACTGGGACATTACCATTCTGTCACCACTCTGGAATCCGAAAGCATACATAATTTTACAACTCTGTCGATTCTAGATACTGCATTACAACTTGTGAAATGCGAGACATCCAATTCAAATTCAACAACTACTTCTGGCGACAAATTGATGGGCTTGCCATGGGTTCACCTCTAGAACCTCTTCTAGCCGACAGACGCGAGTGAGTGACGCTATCAATGAGACAACATACTATCGTCGATACGTCGATGATACGTTTGTTGTTTGTAACAACATGAGTCAGGCATCCGTATTATTGATGAGATCCACCCAAACATTAAATTCACAACTACGAGTTATATTTCCTGGACCTAAATGTAAAAAGAAGAAACGATAGAAAGGTTGTAAAGTCCATCTACAGAAAAGAAACCTGAACTGGACAATATCTTCACTACAACAGCTTCTGCTCTATAAGCTATAAGCGGGGATTAGTAAGGACAGAGCCAGAAAGTTATGTTCGCCTAACAAAGTAGAAGAAGAATTAAGCTTTTTTGAAAAATACCTTAAGGAAAACGGGTATCCAAACGGATTTATCTTAAAGTACAGCAAAGAAAGAGATGAGAAAAAGAAGTATCCAACAGTTGAAAAGAAGAAAGTGTTCATTTACCCCTCATACAAAAGAGGAGAAGAGGATGAAAGGAGGAATAAAAAGATGCTTCTCTGCAGCTAAGCTGGTGACACTATACAGCACTACATGCTCTATAAGCAAATCGAAACTGGATAAGTACCCCCACTGATGTTACCTCCAACTGCATTTACAAATTTACGTGCACCTGTGGCAGCAAGTACACTGGAAGGACAGAAAGAAAAGCTTTTATCCGGTTTTCAGAGCATATTCCAAGAAACTTATGCTTAAATGAAAGCAGACATTTACAAAATGCAATTACCAGACACCTACCTTGTGGATACGGGTCATTTTGTCGAGATTTCCAAATCTTTCAAAATATTAAACATACAAAGGACAGTGAATCTACTACGATTTACTGTTGAAGCAATTGAAATCAAGCGTCTCAGACCAAACTTATGCACACAGAAAGAAAGAGAGTGTAGTCAGTCTCTCACTCCCTTGGTAATAGTATTACTTTCATTACACTGATTAGTCATACACACTAGTGAACTCAGCTCACTAAACAAATTTTCAATTTGATGAACTTTAAACTTCTTGAGTTGCCGTGTTGACGTACAAGCTAACACTGTTTATTAGATTTTTCTGTCTTCTCTCACACCCCTTTTTTCTTTCATAGTTTGCTAGCATATAAACTGATGGTAACTTAAACTATAAATTGTAATAATTGTATTCCGGATAGGTTCATCTTATAATGTTTTTACTATTACCTTTCAAACATTGAAGTATGAAATGTTATTTATAATGACTGTAATTCCAGGTAGTTTGCAGCAGCTGATGAGAACCTATGAAATAGAATGATATCATTTTATACTGCAAATCTGATCTTTCTTTCTCTATCGAAATTTATCAAGGGAACCAAATGCATGAAATGCGAGTTAATAACTCTTATAAACTGTATTTAGTGTATTTGGTTATAAAGAAGTAAAACAGCTAGAACTTTACAGTTCTCCTTCTATCCAAAGTTAATATTAGCATCAAGTAATGTGATTACTGCTAACTTCCAATTGTCTCATTCTTGACCTACTACAGAAAAGCTACATTTTAAATACCCTTTTTCTTAAATGAAATATAACTCATACTACTTACAAAATATAAGTAGAATACGTGTTGTTCAGCAAGGCATCATCGACTCATGAGTTACTTTGCATGAATTATATTTGTTTCAGCAAGTCGGTGGCACAGCGGTTAAGACGCTCGCCGACCATGCACATGGTTCGGATTCGGTCCCTGGCCGACGCACTCCTTTACCTCGCTAAGCCAGAAATAAAAAGATGGTAAAGAGGAAAGGTTGGACATGAGGCTAACCACCCCATCCTGTAAAATTAAACACTGCTACAGAAACTTTAAACCACTAGCTTGGGGCCCTATGTTCCACTGGGAACGTGAAGGAAAAAAATATTTGTTTCAAGTTTGACCACGGAATGATATCTGTTAGAGAACCACTGAAAATCAGGGAGTACTGGAAAGATGTTTCGTCCTAGTTTCAGACACACCAGTATTACGCACCCACCGCCAGCGTTAGAACCCAGAACCATTCAGCCACTGAAACCAGAATGATTGGTCCATGAATTTTAATGTCTACCAATTCGTCATTTATAGCACAACATTGGTTGGTGGCTTTTGCTGAGTTTAACCACATATACTTGTAGTGGGTTGGGCGTCAAACGAGTGAAACAACACTGTCTGGGGTTCAGATCACTTCGTTGCGACTAGCAAACACTACTGTCAAACGCCAGTAGTTTCCAACCCCACATTCCATCACTTTCTGTAATGTTATATGCGATGAATGACTGTTACTCCAGTTGATTTCTTATGCAGATAATATTGTCTTGTTGAAATTGAGAGAAAGCCTGAAGGAGGATGAAAGGAATCCAGGTTGCCTGAATGATTCTGCTTTTACCATACTGTTCATGTACACAGAGCTGAAAGGGGATTTTTCCAACATGTTTAAAGGATCGCCTCATAGTAGTAGTAGTAGTAGTAGTAGTAATAGTTGTTGTTATTGTAGTAGTATTATTAGACTAAAAACAACACTGTGTTACTCATTTATTCTCGTTTATCATGTTATCCAGACTGATTCTCCTTCCTCTTTTAATTGCATTCAACATGAAACTATTAATGATGACGATGGATGAGTCATTGTTTTCAACATTTAATATTCCTAATGAATAGAAAATGCCAAACAGATAATTTAAAAAACACAGTCAGTTAATGTATTAATACTTATAATAAATTGCGAAAACCTTTATCATTAGTTATTACAGTTACTGACTACTTATTAGTAATATCGTGCTATTTATTTCTGTAATAAAAAAAAACAATGTGAGTAATTTGAGTAGCATATCAGATGACATGATTTTATTTCGTCGACGATTTTTAAGTTAACCACAGATGAGTTAGACAAAACACTTAAAATGTGATCTAACCTCTGCATCTAATAGAAAGCTGTACATGAACCTTGAATACAAACGCGGTTTATCTGTGGAAATCCTTGAAAGGATAACCTCACAGTCGGTAAGACAAATATTCTCTGCAGTATCTTTCGAAATCGTATCTTTTTGTCCACCATTACTGTTCAATAACCTGAAGGACAAGATCCTGCAGTTGGCCACCTCTGTATTTGTTCAACAGTCTATCTGCTGATTGAGAACGAGGTAATTCGGTCGTTTGACACCAGTTTGTCCAAGAGTGTGGTTACGAAGACATGGAAATGGGACTATAAGAAGAAGAGCAGTAATTGAACATCCGGTCGATTCTAGTCACCTAATCTCCACAGTCTCTTTAAAGTTACTTATAAGGTGAGAAGTAGCCGTTCAAAATCATTACATGTCCGACTCATCTGTATTGCTGAAGCTGTGAACGTCGCAACAGAAAAACCAAAGTTGTAATAACAGAGAAAATTTGTAGCTCATGTGGATGGTTTTTAATTAGTTGTGTTCCCTGACAAGGAAGTTCAAATTCCAAGTCAATAAAAATAACCAATAGATATGTAAATCAACTACCAGTCACGAAGATGGTTGTCAGGAGATCCAGTTATGTCATTCATGGAGAATTCAAATGAGGAGTTCATTTTCTATCAAAAACCTGAGCTGAAGATGTTATCCAGATGGACGATGATATCTTCGCAATTAATTCCACCAGTTCAGAGAACACAACTAATTCAAAACAAAAGTTCTGCGTACAGAAAAACTTTGTTCACCCCCGCCTTCTTTTTAAGCTCCTAATCCGTATATTGTTAAACTGTGGTTCCATTTATTCCTTGTTTTGTTAATTCCGTTTGTATACCCCTCCCCTATTATTTCGATTGTTGTTACTCTGAACAGTTTCCGGTATCATCTCAGTTGTCCCCTTTATCCATACGCTTCAGTTTAACTTCTTTGTAATGTTTTCTGATCACAATTCTCACCTTATTGTGTAATTTTTTAAAGTGTCTAATAATATTAATAATTCTACAATCCATTTCTAAGTCAGGATATATATAAGGAAATGTAAAAATAAAGTAAATAATGATAGTAGTGATAGTGGTAATAATAATAATAATAATGACGACATTAGCAGTAAGGAATCTAAATCATCAGTAGTAATTCCACACGAGGAAGGAACCTCGGAAACCTTACTCAGAATTCTTAACAAGGCAGGAATAAAAGTAACTGGCATTCAAACCACCCACAAACTGAATTAGAAACAAGCTTTGTCGGTTAAAGGATCCTGTGAAGCCGTTACAACAAAGCAATTTGGTTTATCTAATACCCTGCAATGATTGTCAAGTCAAATACATAGGTCGAAGTGGTAGAACGGGGGCAGTCAGACTAACCAAACATAAAAACCTAGCAAAATCTAGATTGGTTGACCCGAATAAGATTAGAAATCATTCAGACCTACCAATCTGCAAGTAATTGCATTTATTCTTCAAGATAACCAGGTAAGTCGACGGCTTGATCCATTATTCTTTAAGCTTCCCCAGTATTAACACACTGAGTTGAGGACTGGGACTGTTAGAGTCTTCTGGTTATATTTTAAGTGTTAAGATAAGGCATCTATGCATACATGCATATGGTGTATTTAAGCCCTATCTCTCTCGATCAGAAAACTGCACCCCAACAGTTTGATTTAAAAAATGCTGTCTATTGTCAAAAAATGCATTGCTTTATAGTGAGGCTGAATTTCTCGATGAAGTGAAAAAAAAGTTAACAGCCGTTAACTTCATTGAGTACTCACATCTCATTCACTTTGGTAACACTCCTGGTAACTTTACTTAAGTTATGCGTTTCTATTTAGAAACTTAGTTTTCTATAATTTGGTTTGTAAGGGTTAGTTATGTTTTTACGAGTTGATCACGGATTGATATCAGTTAGAGAACCATTGGAAAACACCACCGGAGTACTGGACAGCTGCTGTTTCATCCTAGTTTGGGAATCATCGTCAGTACGCACCCACCACCAGGGTTCGAACCCAGGACCTTCCGGTTACAACGCAAGCGAGCTCGTATACTATTCAGCCACTGGGACCCGATTCAATGGCTAGTCCATGAATTCTAACTTCTACCAATTCGTGATTTAGCGCGACCCCAACCATTGTCGTTAGTGGGACATCCATCCACACACGTGACATCTAACTGGACCTCACTGGTCACGACTTGTCACTAGAACTCAGGAAACCCCAATCTGTAGTAAGTCACTAGCGAACATCAGATTAATTTTCTATAGTTTGGTTTGTAAGGGGAGCTTGCCTTGTAACCGGAAGGTCCTGGGTTCGAATCCCAGTGGGTGAGTACTGCTGATGATTCCCAAACAAGGATGAAACAGCAGCTGTCCAGTACTCCGGTGGTGGTTTCCAATGGTTCTCTAACTGATATCAATTCATGATCAACTCGTAGAAACTTAGTCATAAGTCTACTTACAAAAAATCTATTGTTTTGAAAATACACAATCGAATGTAGTGATTAATAGTATAAAGGTACCTAAATATTTTCTTCTTAATCGGTGTTGCCTAAATGGCCTTGAATATACATATTTATCAGAATAAAAACAATAGAATACTAATACTGATATCTATCTAATCGTCACACGACCTTGTACTTCAATGGCCTTGAACAGTTGATGATTCATACTATTTCATCATAAGAGTAGATTGATTGACTGACTGACTGATGAACAAAGACTGCCCGTCCCAGTTTATTTTTTTGTCTCCTTATCACTTCTAGTCAGCCCGTTAACGTATGCGTGTTCTGGACATTCATTAAAAACAAGCAGTGTTTATGTGAAAGCAGTCAATATTCAAAAGTACAATGTTTGTTTGATGATAATATATGAAAAATATGAAGGCAACATTATAAAAAAATATATATATATACAACACATGTGATATTGATGAGTCATTAATAGTTAGTTGGTATCAGGTAAATTATTCTATGGACTGACTGGACTCAGTAGTGCAAATGTGTCAGACGTGTATTTTAACTCTATTCAGGCTAATTTTTTCACGAACTACCAAATCACCTAAAAAGGAAAAACAACAGAATACTATAAGATAGCAGACACAATGAGCTCAGAAGCAAAAAGGTGGCTGTCTTGGTCAGTGACCTTGGATATATTCAGCAATGTAATGAATTCGATCGACACTGTATGAGACATGTTTGCCTATGTTATTCAAACATAAGATTATGAGTGAACTAGAATTTGGACACATTTACTCTAATGTATTAGGATAGCTGAGAAGAACTTGTAGAAGATTTGGACTTTGATGACGAAGATCTACAGTGACGACATGCATGACAAACATGCACAGAATGAAGAAAACACCCACCAATAACGAATTTAGATCATTAGAAGTACTTCCATATAAAGAATTCTTAACAAGGCAGGAATATAAAGTGGCATTCAAACCCACAGACTCAATTAGAAACAAACTTTGTTGGTTAAAGGATCCTGTCAGTGCAGCCAATTAAACAAAACAATTTAGTTAATCTAATACTCTGCCTGCAATGATTGTCAGGTCAAAGACATAGGTCAAAATAGTAGGACGAAATCAATCAGACTGGTAGAGCAAAAAATTGGGCGAAATCTAGATTAGTTGACCCAAATAAGATAAAAAAAATCTAGAGAATAGTTCAGCTATAGCACTCACTACATGGAATTACACACAACCATACAATAGGATGGGATAGGATGACAGTTCTGAAATCTAATGTAACAGGGTGGTGAGACAGATTGATAAGGGGAGCTTTATTTATCGAATAAACTCAAAGTACATGCAATAGGAATAAACCAACAGCTGTCCCGGACATCTGGAAAATTCTACTACCTCTATGATGAATACGAAGGAATAAAGAGAACTTTAAAACTCAAGTTTCATAGTCGTGTGATTACAACTGATATGATTATGAACAATAAATTTTTTTTTGAAACGTCATCCAGTAAATAATACTGTTTCACTGTATGATACATCTAATAAACAAACTAATATGGAATTACTTACTACTACAGTGCCCAACTCTTGCACATACAGCGAAGACAGGACTTCCGGTGAACATAGTCAAGTTTGGAAAGACAACACCGACATTCATTAGTTTTAAATCACTGTGGAAATCTGTTTCACTCAGCATAAAGAACAATATTTTCAACAGTAATCTCGAGTCAGTCAGTTCTTCAATAGGGTTCAGAGACTCAGCGTGTCATAGAAGGCATTTAGAACAGGCTTCAGAATTTTATCAAGAGCTGCCTTCTCTGGTTCCTTACTGAAGACCAGACGGCCAGAGAACATAAACAACACAGAACTCTTGCAGATAGTTAAGTAACCAAGATCCTATTATCCAAAAAATATGCCGAAGAAAACAGAGATGGATCAAACACGCACTAAGGAGACCATCAAGTGATGCTCAGCGCAAGACCATCGCTCGATAGAAGCGCGAATAGGAAACAACGAGTTGGAAGTAACTCCAAGGGTAACATGAAGGAGGTAGTGTGAGAAGGAGATGACAGCTAATGGAGAATAGGACAGCTAGCTAAAAGAGACTGCATAAAACAGGATAAAACGGAGATTTGCTATTGAAGTTTTATGTTTTACTCGGAACCCAAGGGGATAATAATAGAATAGTAATAATTACAGTAGACGAGTAAAACTATACAAACTACTAGTCTCTGGGTCGCATTTCAACTAAACACCTTTTTACCTCGATTGGACAATGGTAACTAGTGTAATGTGTCTAGTCGTTTCTTTGTTGCAGACTGAATTCTACTAACTGGCGTCCAATCAGAAGTATCCAATATAGCCCTACAGGAGGTCAATCGCGAGTCCGAAGAGCTCAGTGGTGACGACACTGACTGCAGCACTGGATGATGCGGGTTCGAACCCAAAAACAGACATGAGCTCCCCAAAGGCTGCAGATACACCTTGCTGACTGCTGAATACCAAATAGCACGAAACTTGGGTCTTTTAAAGCTTCCCGCCGACTGCCTCCAACCATCTAATACCAAACACCTTTTCAAAAAATTGGAGAATGAAGTTTTGGGAGAAGTTAGTACTGTGATATAGCTTGTGCTTTATTGAAGGGAAGTAAATCAATTCTCAAGATTCACTTTATATCCCTAAATCTATAAATAATGAGGTGAGCATCAAAAATAAATAGCAATGTAGTGAATAACGTTAGTTTCAACAAAGCAGAGAGAATAATGACTTTATTTGATGATACTTGTAAGTTTAGAGTTTTTTTCAACAAAGAAAGAAAGACCACATGTGCAGTATAAAATGATGTCATCATCATTCTACTTCACAGGTTCTCATCATCTGCAAACTATCTGAAACTATAATCGTTATTAGCAATGAAGTTAACATACTTTAATTTTTGAATAGTAGTAAAGAAAACATGAAATTAACGGATCCGAAATATAGGCATTACAATTTTTAGTTTAAGTTATCATCAATTGTATAAACTATAACCCTTTTGAGTCGCTATGTTAACCTACATACTAACACTATTTATCGGATTTTCCTGTTTTCTATCTTCTCTCACCCCCTTTCTTTGATAGCTTATAAATTGATGGTGACTTAAACTAAAAATTACTCTTTGCCTTGTCGATGACTTTAAAGGCGGAGGCTATAGAGATCGGGTGATCATTATTGACCAGATGTTCAATGATCGCGCTTCTTATTGCTCCACTTCCACCTTTTCGTAGCCACACAGGATAGTGTTCTTGCACCCTCTTGGACAAAACTCGAGTCGAACGACCGATATACCTAGCTCCACAAGAGCAGGTGAGTTGATAAACATACATAGAGTTGGTCAACACTGGGATCTTGTCCTTCAGGTTATTGAACAATAATGGTCGGCTAGTAAACGCTATTCTCAGAGATGCAGAAGGAATGTTCTTTTCAGGGACTGTGATATCCTTCGTTTCATGATATCGGAAGCTAAGTCCCCTTTGAATTCCAAGCTCATGTAAGGTATTTTCTTGGGAACGGTTGATAAGTCACGTTTTCTAGGCTTTGAATGTATATTCTTATCTATAAAACATGGTGGAAATCCATTTTCCACTAGGATTTTCCTCAAAATTTATAACTCATCTTCTACAGTATCAGTGCTACATATATGTCAATTAGCCGAAATTACGTGTTTCTGCTGTGAGACTACAAGATAAGGAGTATGTTACAGTATCTGAATAGTTGTCTGCACAATTTCACATTTTGAGGATGTTATTCATGTTGTGCGGACTAGCCTTTTAGGCTGATAAAATTCAGAGAAGTGCAAAACATTTCATCATTTAAAAAATATGAAATGGGATTAAATAAGCTTCCCCTGACACAAACCGACTCCTCGGCTGTGAACTGGCTTCATTCTTATTTCTCGAATAGAATCCGCTATACTGTATATGAAGACAAATCTTTCTCTGCTTTGCTTACTGAAGCTGCAGTCCTTCAATGTACTCTTCTCTCTCCTCTTCTTTTTCCCTCTCTAATTCATGACTAGCCTCTTCCCGAAGAAATCAACTTCCTTCAATACGCTGTTGATTTGACTGTTCTAAACTCGATGGCGTTTTGTTGGACATAAGCTAGTGGTCCAAGCTGAATGGTCCTACATTAAAATCCTTCTAAATATCAAACAGTTAACTTCAAAATTCAGGAATATAAACGTGATCTATACGAATTTGTTCATTCACTGGATGCTTGAAATAGAAACTAAGTCAAGCATAAAACACATACATTGGAATAGTCCTATCCTCTGACCTTTCTTGATCATCCCATATCTCGTCGATTTCAAGGAAGAAGTCCAGTCTAACCTACTCCACTAAGCAGTTGAGAAGGTCGGATATCACTTTACCTCTACTTTTACGATTTGTTAACTATTGCATCATGTCTGTTATACTTTACTCACCCACCCTTAGCCTTTGCTGAGATACTCAAAAAACAACCATGTCATACTGAGAAATGTACTAAAGATTGTCAGTAGAGCAATTGGTGAGCCACTAAGTCAGCTCATCACCACTGTAGTCGACAGACTTCCAGACTCCTATGAGAAATGGTCTAAATCCATATTGCCTGACTTCCAACATCCTCTCTATTCACAGCTCCCCCCTTCCATCTCATCATCAGATGGGACTGGAACTCTCTATGAAAGATTTTATATGCTTGCACAACCAAGTATAACAACTCAACAATGCCATATTCGGCCTGCCTTCGTGTGATAGAGAAAGTGTTAACTATGAAATTAGCAAAATAAATGCCTATCTTATCTTCTCCTATCTGATCTGTGTTGTATGGTGGGTGAAATTATTTCACTAATCTAAAAATTCTAATTATTAACATGATTAACATCATTATTTTACACTTTTTGTACACATATCCATGTTTGACTTTATTATAACTACTAATACGAAAGTGCTGCTGTTACCAATTCTCGTGAGGTATACCGCGTTATATTATTTTTGTTTTGCTTTTGCTGTTGTCAAGTCTATTAGACACAGTATTGTACTAAATAGTGAGAATTCCACACAGTGTCAGAAGTGATAGAGCAAATTATTATTATTATTATTATTATTATTATTATTATTATTATTATTAATTATTCTACAGAGCATCATGAAGTCATTTCTCACATGCATGACTAATGTCCATTACCTAGTTCACATAAGTGACCTTAAGATTTATAGTGCAGATAACTCAAATATACTCAATAGATGGTGTAGTTTAGATATCGAAACAACCCACCAACGACCCTAGATCATGACTTAAATCCTTTTATATACAAAATGTATTGATTGAAAAGGCATGAGTTAACGTGGGAAACACCAGTTATCTGAACTGACAATATAAGACTTGTTGCTAGGCCACTCAAAAACAAATAACTAATTATGAGTGACGATGAACTAGAATTCGAACACATACATTCTCACTTGTTGTGAAGATTGTCCTAGCGACATGTCTCATACCGTTAGGCCATATCTACAACATGGTATGGATGCTTGAGAACTTTCTGAATTATAAGCAGATTTTGATTGGCTGTTGGCTAGTTGTCTTTCTATTGGTCTAAAATATAAGTTAAAGCGGTAACTTTACTATTTTGACACGGAAATTTACAGACAGTTTAATTGAACGTACTTTGCCATGATATAATAGCGTGTTAGTTTTTTAGGTGTGAGTGTAGTGTGATGATTCACACTCTACTTCGATGCATTGGTGGTGAATGAAGGTACATTGAGATATCTGAGAATGTATAGTAAGTCAACATAAATCAACAGTAATTTTGATACATATATTTTAAGTCTAAAATAAGACATGCATTTTTGCTTACTAGGCGAATATGATTCAACCACAATTTCTAGACACTTAACGAGTATTTAATTAGGATATATATATATATATATATATATATATATATATATATATATATATATATATATTCACCTAGTAAGCATAAATCACGCAGGCCACTGAAACGACAACTTAAAAATTGAATCAGTATTTATATAGTGCCTATGGAATGTAAGTTTGTAAGGTACGAATGCACTTTTACAGGTATAGTAAAGTAAGCTTGGAACGCTTAAAAGACCAAACTTGCAACAATTCTCAGCAAAATATAAACCAACGTGTCAATAATGCCTTTTTACGGTAAATGAATATTTTATCTATTTGAAGTGAACCCAGTAAGTACTGAAATAACCCTGGTCTTTCTTAAAAAGCTGCTATATTTGGGTCCAAGGGACTTTGACAAAGTCCAGCATTGTTCCTTATGTCTTTTATAAAATAATGAGATGTAAGGTTCATTAATAAAGTACTTATTTCTGTAGCTGTAATTATGGTGCAGTTCTCCGGCCAACTGATGACATTGAGAGACGTTGATAACATAATGGATAAGGCCACGAAATCGTACTTCCATCGTGTCCAAAGGCGTAACCTGAAGAAAGGAATTCAGGTAATATTGTTAAACGCCCGCTTCATTTTTATAAGTCAACATGTAGTAATCACAACTCTGTTTTTATTTCTAGGCAAATGGAAAAGATACCAGGGGATAGATATAACAGTGGCAGTTATATAAGCAACTTTTCTAAATATAAGTTCTGAGAATGTGATGAGCACAATATTCCATCAACTAATATTTTATTTTGCTTATTTACAAGGATGCTACTAGTGGACCTAACTTGAAGGATTTGCACTGTCGTTGTAATACAGATTCCAAATACAAAATTCCCTCAATTATAAAAACTGATTTTTCTCTGCACATTAAAAGTAGATTGCGCCAGCATAGGACACAGTTGATGATAAATTAGTAGCAGTCTTTTCGTTCTGTAGTAATGCTAGCCAGTGCTGAAAATGAACTGAAAGGGCTGAAAAAAGCTGATAAGCAAACCCAGTAGGTTCTGACCAACCGCTGAAAATGCCTTGAAAAAAAACACAGTGCTGAATTAGAACCAGTAATGCTGATAAACCAGCGCACAGTTCCAGTTTATGCAAACAATCCGTTGTTTGATCAAACAATGGCAGAACAGTTACGGAGTATACGTGGATGAGCTCAATGATTGCAGTTTTACCACACACCTTAACCACCAACATAATAACTGGGAACTTCAGGCTAAAAATAAGCTTAATAGTAGCATTCAGTGACAAAACTGACCTACACACGACAAAATGAGCAAAACATCCAAAAAACCTTTAAAACTCAATGGAAAACGAATACACGAAAACATGTGACCAGTAGACGTAGGAACCCATCATGACCTTGAAACTGACTACAGCGTCTTTCAATTTGATGGATATCCTAGCAACATGTCTCATACTGTTAGCCTTTATCTACAACACTCGATGGATGCATGAGAACTGCATGAATTATTTTCGTCTCATCATATCACAGTACATCAGAAATAATAAATTTCTTATCTCAGATCTGTATGCGTAGAGTGTTAACAAAGATAAAAATGGACGATATGATGTGTCGACTTGAATAGTGATTTGAGATGTCAAAACTATCTCAGAACATTTGCGATTACCAGTAGACGGAGGAGGCTTCATTGGAGGAAGTCAATAAACTGTTAGATATGTCAACATAAGCATTGAAGTTTATATCAATCATTTGATTCACTTTTAGATATTCCCGTCGATTGATTCGGCCGAAATGCTTGGTGTCAAGTTGACATGTAAGCTTCTTGTGCAGATGCTTCAACAATGTCTGGGCATGTAATTAGAAGTTAACTAGTGGATGGTGACTGACAGTGGAATCCAGGATGCACATTTTGTCCTATTTTGGACTCGTCAACTGGATGTACCTGCATTCAACAGTGAATGGATAACGCTTTGGCGTTTGAAACTATAGGCACTGGTTTCGAGCCTCTGTGAGAACACCATCACTCACAGAGGAATGCAGGCACATTCATATGACGAGTCCCGAACAGGACGAAATGCGCGTTATCCTGGATTCCACTCCTAGTCACCATCCACCAATTAACTTCTATATATCAATCATTCATTTGAATTCGGCGCCCACATTTGAACTGTATTAGAGATGAAGTGCTTGTGGTATATTGCTGTAATTCGGAGAAATGCTGGGTTAATCAATTTACGAATAAGAACTAGTATGAAAAGTCGTCATGTGACGTGAATTTGGAATATATAAGTCAGCAATGAGATCTGTCTTCAAAGCTGAGCAGTTAATTGATGGTTTATGTGTGCAGTGTTAATTGCCGAGATATGTTGGAGGTTAGTGTCACTCAGTAACAAAGGCAAGTCAAAATGTATAAGAAATAATATTGTGTGAAAAACAGTGAGTAATCTTGTGTAATTTGGAAAGCTGACAATTAGTCAGTTAAGTGATGAGCAGTCATTTGGGAATAATTAAAAGGAAACAGGAGAACAAACACATGAAAAAAATGGGTGACAAAACATTTTATCCTGTATAAAATAAGATCAGGTTGTTCACCAGAATTGCGCTTGCATCTTATTCATGCAGCTGAATCCATATTAACTTCTTTATTGCTCTTGTTTCACTTCAATTATTTCTAAATGACCTCTCTTCAGATAACTAATTAAATGCCAACTCTCTAAACTAACTAAGACTATTCACAGCTTTTTATGCAACATTACTTCTCATAAACTTTGACTTATCTTTGTTGCTAACTTGCAAATAACCTCTGACCTATGTTGTCAATTGACAATATACGCATAACCCCCCCCCCCGAAATAACGGTACAGCTTTGAAGAAAGACTATGCGAAGAGAACTCTTTGTTGGCTTAAGTGTCTGAAGTGAGAATGGATTAGAAACTATATGACTGCTGTGCTATGGTGTAAGTAACTAACGTCTTGAAAGTGTGCAACCCTGGATTTCCAATTCTTGATTGTATAGTGTGACATGACGGACAGAAGACCCAACGCTTTTAGGCTTTGATTCTATCTGCACACTATCGAAGAGCTTCCAGACACAAAAGTAAGTATTTGCTGACTATACCCTAGTTTTCTTTTGTTTTTTCCCTTCACGTTCCCCAGTGGAACATAGGACTTCAAGCTAGTGACTTGAAGTTCCTGCAGCAGGGTTTATTTTACAGGATGGGGTTGCTAGCCTCATGCCCAACCTTTCCTCTTTACCAGCATTATTTCTGGCTTAGCGAGGTATAGGAGTGAGTCCGTGGTCGCGGATCGAACCCCGGACCATGTGCATGGTTGGCGAGTGTCCTAACCGCTATGCCACCGACGCACACCCTAGTTTTCTAGTCGGTAATAATAATGATAATAGTATAATACCTTGAGGAAAATTTATTTCGAATTTGTATATTAATGTTCCATTACTTCCCAAATGTATTTGATAAATACTGTTCACAATTCCCAGACACACATTCAACCACAAATATGCATCACTATGCCGTGATTTATACTCTTCATCTCCTACTTTCCCAAACATTACATTTTTCTAGTAGTATATTCTTATTGTGTTCGTAACAAACATGTCGGACTACGCGATAAGATTTACCATCATAATGATTGTGGACGCCGAATCATTCGGTAATCATATCTGTTGCTTCAATGTGCATCAGTTTATGCGTGTGTGTACGCGCGTAAGTGTGAGTAAAATACAAATGTGTTAACTTAACTATCCAATTTTTTCCAGAGGCAGCATTTGCATCCTAAATGAATTCAAGCGAATGTATGAATTTCCCATGGTCTAATCCCCAATTACTTAAGTGTTAATAAAAGAATAGTAGTATAGTCCTACAGTTAACATAAGTTTGAATAAAATTAGTTATGACTTGTGTTTCTGAAATGATTTATCAGTAGTATATATGTGAAAGAAGTTCATTGGCATAAAGCATCTTAAAGCAGGGAAAGCAAATGATACAGAGTTGTGGAGATACATGGGAGTCGTGAAAGGAACACACAGAGAGACACAGTATGAAGGCCAAAAGTAGCGCAACGCGGAAGATCTGTGCAAATGATGCGTTGCAGATAAAGTGTACATAATCTTGCTATATAAAAATACTAAATCCCAAGTAAGAATTCTTTTACCAAACCTTTCGTCTTCTATCATTACACCATTGGTAGAACAGCTGTAGTTTGATTTTACAAGAAGGATCCAGTAGTTCCTAAGGTTGCTGAAACAAACAAGAGTTTAGTCGAAGTATCCAGACCGTAGATGTTACGAATTACCTGGAACAATTTTAGGACCGTGTCAGATTGAATCATTATAAATTGTTTAAAATAATTCCAGTATTTTTAAAGTAAAACTCATAACAAGATTCTCCTGAAAGTTTCATTGTGTAGGCCACCACAGCTTCTTCAACAGAATTATTCGGATTTTATTAACCATCAAAATACATAGTCAATAAATTACATAAATTGAAGTGAATTCCTTCGACGGTCACTTGTCAGTAGACATTTGTACCAATAGAAATATGCAAACAGTCCTCAAATACTTGTCATGACTAATGTCAGATTTAAGTGTTGTCTTGCAGGGATTTGACTGGTTACAAAATTTTCATCATGAGCTGACATCGGTTGGAGTACCATTGGAAAACCTTGGAGTACTGGACAGCCGACTGTTTCTTTCTAAGTTCAGGACTCTTCATCAGCGTGCACTCGTGATAAAAATCCCTGCAAACCAACACTGAAATATTAATCCAATGCACACTAGTGACTGGCCCTATTCAAGTAGGTAGTTATGTGGGTTCTAGTGGGAAAGCGTGACCAGTGGGATACAGCAGTGTGTGAGGACCAATACTCGTCACAGATGACATTGGCCTGTGGTTACGCTATATTGTCATTTGGCGGAAGTTGGAATTCATGGACTGGCCATTGGATTAAGTCCAAGTGGCTTAATAGCCTGTGAGCTCGTCCTGCAACAGGATTGCCCTGGGTTCGAACTCGAGCAGTGAGTGCGGACTGACGAAGAGTCCCGAGCTAGAATGAAACAGCTGTCGACTACTCTCAGATTTTTTAGTAGTTGTCTAACCAGTGTCACCTCATTATCGAAAATTCTGTAATGTCAAATTGAAATATGTATACATTTGTCTGCATGAAAGCGTGTGCATTTTGTTTTTTATGTGGAAAACACGTCAAAACATGATAATTCAACAGGGGGCACAACCTAGGACAGAATATTTTTGTACTTTCTCTCATCTGTTTTGCTTCATCAGAGTCTGCCATATGGGTGAAAGTCTATCTCTTCTCTTTTATTTATTGCACTTGATGTGGTTAAAATGTTCAAGGCTTGAGAGGTCAGTCGTTCTGTATGTGAATGAAAGCCTTTTCGTAGTATTTCGACATTGTCGAAATCGACCTAATGCCCTCTGTCTATAGCTGCCCTTTTTACGCGACTCTTTAATTCTACTTCATTTCTAGACGGACGTTTCTTACTATTTTAATAATAATTATAATATTAGTAATATTTCTTAATGATGTTCAGTCCTATGTTGTTACCTCTTCCTGTGATAACCACAGGGGGATTAGCTTGACTAATGTGGTATCTAAAGTTCTAGGCTCAATAATCATGCGTAGACCAACCTGTGCTCGGGAGGCGCAAACATGAGAGAACTAGGCAGGCTTTAGACCAGGAACAGGGTGTATTGATCGTATCTTCAGCCTTCGACAGACTATGGAATACAGGTGGGATACTTACAGGCGTCCAATAATAGTTATATTTATTGACTTAAAGGTGGCATTCGATTCTGTCCACCGAGAAGTACTCTAGCGATGCTTGGCTGTAAAGAGAATGCCGAGAAAATCCATTGCACTGATCAAGGCACTCACTCTACTCGAACTCATGCAGTCAGCCAGGTGACAGCTTAGGGCTAAATGTCGTCTGAACTAGTCACAACTAGTGGTATCTATCTGGGATGCCTGCTGCCCCCATTTATATTTAATTTCATTATAGATGCATTAATGGACTTAACCCTAAGTGACTTCAGTGACTCAGAGATTGACTTGTTACCAGGGAATAATCTCGTTGACTTAGAATATGTAGATGATGTAGTATTAGGTGAGGACGATGACAATACAGAGTCTGCTGAACACCTTGAGATGCAATCTAAGAATGTTTGGCATGCGATTTGCTCTTGTCAAATGTAAGATGATGTCACAGGACTGGACTACATTGACTCCTACCTTAGAAATAGGGTGTGAAGTGGTAGAGCGCGTTGAGCCCTTCACCTGTTTGAGAAGTTGCATTAGCAAACACCAACGGGTTGATCGCCAACGAAATCTCAGCACGGATATAGAAGGCTAGTTTCTCATATGCCAGTTTACACCATCTCTGTCGAAGACGGGATATCCGGCTATCGACCAAAAGGCAGGTGTACCGCTCAGCAGTCCGCTCCGTCCTCCTTTATGGCTGTGGGACATGACCATTGAGAGTGGAAGACATAGAAAGGCAAGCTAGCTGTCTTTGATCATAGGTACCTGCATTCCATCTCCCGTGTGAGATGGTATAATAAGGTGGGCAGTATTGAGGTTAAGCATCGGTCGAGTGCTAGGTAAGGAGGGGAAATCAATCGGCGAGTCTGTGAAGTTACATCGATTGAGATGGTTGGGACATATGTTACGCATGCCTAGCCATCGCCTTCCTCGACGGACAACGTTAGCTAACATACAGTCAGGTTGGAAAAGAGCCAGTGGTGGTCAAACCAAAACATGGCTTCATCAGTCAATGAAATCTACAACAGTCAGTTTAAGCCAGTCACGAAGGAATGTGTAGGCTTCCTGGTTGGGGTCCTCGGGACGGTAAAATCCAATGGCTGGAGACAATCGGTGATATGGCTCAAGGTGGTCGTTCTCAATGGTGCAGATACATCCATTCCTTGTCACTTATAATTTCCAATAAAACTATATTGTCCTTCGATATTACTATTCTTTTCGCCTTATATCTCTGTTTACCGTCTCTATTTTGCATTTATTTTTACTTTCTTTTCTTGCTTTTTGTGCTGAGTGAAGTGTGGCGACTTGAACTGCTGCACATCACTGCTAAGTTCTATGTTGAAACCAGATAGACAGACCTCTGTAAGAATATTATCATGTCTTTACGTGTTTTCTACATAACGAATGGCACACAAACATACACACACAGACAAATGTGCACATATGACAGTTTGACATCACTTATTACATTTTCTATTGGTACAAATGTCTACCGACAAGTGACCGTCGAAGGAATTCACTTCAATTTATGTAATTTATTGACTATGTATTTTGATGGTTAATAAAATCCGAATAATTATGCTGAAGAAGCTGTGGTGGCCTACACAGAGGAACTTTCAGAAAAGTCTTGTTTTGATTTCTTTTAAACACGCTGGAATTCCCTCAAATAATTTATAGAAATTTTAGTCAACCAGGAGTCCAAACATCGTTAGCAGAGTGAAATTGTATAAAATTAGTTTTAAAAATACCTATCATCACTGCAAGTAATCGAAACAAGTCACCTCGATTACTTATGTAGACAGCACCATCTCAGCTACACATAGCATCGATGAGGATATCAAGGCCAGGATCAGGGTGGCAAGACAGACCTTCATTAATCTAAAATTAGCTTTGATATCTACTGCACTCAGTAGAAAGAACAAAAGCCGCATCTTCAACGATAATGTCAAATCAGTTCTTCTATATGGTTCAGATATTTGAAACGCATTTCCAAAAGGCTACATTTTATTATCAACAGCTAGCCTGGCTCTATCCTGAAGATAAGATAACCAGTCAGAAAGGAAAAGCGACCAGAAACTCTGAGAACGAACCAACCAAGAACCAAATGCCCAACAAATGTGCCTAAGGAATTGGAAAGGGATCTGATACACACTGAGGAGAATGTTGAGTGACATCACGCGTCGGTATGACCTTGAGTGGAACCTGAACGGGATTTCTCCTTTAGATAGGTTAATTTTTATCCTTAACGAATCAATTAATTTGAATAAAGCGATTGCTATGTACTAAGCAACATCTACCGATAGTTATTAGGCCTATAAGCCTTTAAAACGATCTTACCACTGGTGTTGACCTTACGACTTACGGAAAATGATGTGACGTTCCCAGGCTACTCAAATATATATAAGATTATGAATTAAATTGATTTTGGGTATGACTTTAGTAATATAAAACTTCATACAATCCTTCTCAATGAGAAAACTAAGCAAATTTTTCAAGAGAAGACAAGTTCGCCTCTCAACTTTTTTTTCCCTTCACGTTCCCCAGTGGAACATAGGACTTCAAGCTAGTGACTTGAAGTTCCTGCAGTAGGGTTTATTTTACAGGATGGGGTTGCTAGCCTCATGCCCAACCTTTCCTCTTTACCAGCATTATTTCTGGCTTAGCGAGGTATAGGAGTGAGTCCGTGGTCGGGGATCGAACCCCGAACCATGTGCATGGTTGGTGAGCGTCCTAACCGCTATGCCACCGACGCACCTCAACTGCTTAAAGACTGTCAATACTTGCTTTTACTGGACACTAGGTAGTAACCAGTATCATGCGTCTAGTCTTTCATCTGGTGCGTGCTGAATTCTATCAGTCAAGTTTACAATGTGGCCATCATACTAAGTGGGTCGTCATCACTGCGTACTCTGATATGTCGTTATCGCATGGTTAAAAGCAATCAGAAGGACCCCCTAGACCAAGGTTTCGTGTTTGTCCCCCACTTGTCAGTGACACGCATTTTCATTCTTGAAGAGACTCATTCTACTTATGAGATTCAAACCCACATCATCTAGTCCTGCAGTCAAAGACGTTACCACTGAGCTATTCAGGCTGGCCGTTGACCTTCTGTATGACTGTACTGGATACTTAAATTGGATTTCCCACAGCCACCTAATAATGACGAAGATATTTCACATGTAAGTAGGTTTGAACATAGTCTTATCAATGTTGAGAAGGTGTTATTAATAGGAACCATATGCAGCAATATTCCAGAACGAAGCAAGTAGTTGATTTATAGACTGATAAAAGGACTGACTGTGTGCTCGACAATTATACGAATATACTTGGGAAAAAGAGTAAAGAAAGTCATTTCAAAATCAGATAGAAATAGGACGTCAGTATGACAGGGTGAATAATGGAGGAGACATTTTACAATAGCATAAACAGTAGGGTGAGTAAAGTTCAGAGGTTTCAAACAGGACGGAAGATACGGGAGACTAAGCGAAGTAACAAGGTGGCATGACTTTATTTCTTCAATACATAATCTCTGTGGTAGTGTGAGGTTGGCCTCTGTCACCTTCTGTGTGTATAGTTTTGGATTTAGTCGTTCAGTGGCGATTATTTTAGTTAAACATAATAAGTTGGACTTCTTTAGCCTGTTGAAAATTTCGAACAACTTCAAACTTTCCACAATGTGACTAGTGATCCTGTAATCCCATTAGTATTAGGTTCTTTGGGATGTGTTCGGAAAAACGAATAGTGACAATTAATAATTTCAACTGCTTACATAATTGTATACTGCCTTTACCTACAGTTCCTATCACATTGTTAACGTGATGAAAGCTTATTTAAACCTACGTCTGTAACCAGTTAGGAGGAATCTACGAAATAATAAGTACGAGCTCAGGATCCGCCACATTCAAGGCAAGCCCGTAGACCATTGAACCACGGAAAATCGATCCAGCTTCTGCCAGTTTGCAATAAATATAGTACAACCATCATCCAATGTCATCCACAAGTGAATTACCTCTTACCTGACTTGCTGGACCCCACTGGTCACTTCTTCTCACTAGTACTCCAGGAAACATCCTGCAAAGAGGCAGCCGCTAATGAGCATAAGATTATCATTCAAGTGCTTGTTTGCAGGGATTGGATTGGTCGCAGGTTTGATCATGATAACCATTGGAAAACTATAGAGTACATCCTTTTTTTCTCGAGGTTTGTTCCAGTATATACTACAGCATGCTTGAATAGCTTTACAACACGCTGGGACTGACATTATAAGACATATTGATTGGCTACTGAAATTCTAAGGTCATTCAAGATCCTGTTTTCGAATAGATAAGTAACATTTTTGAATACTGTCAGTCTAGACTGAATATCATCAGTTTACCACTTCAATCTTGAAGGTTATTTTTCTCCTATACACCAATTATGTGACTCATCACCTGTCAAAATTATATCTAGTCACGTGAACAAAATTTGATAGGTAACAGTGTGATCACTAGACTGACTTTTACAGTCTCACATGCAATCAAAATCCTCAGTTGTAGTTAGAATGAAATGTCATCTTTAACTGATATTTCGTTAAACACAGGAAAGTATAAAGGTTATTCTAGCTATCATCATCAATGTAAATCTAAAAGCTACGCATAATACTTTAACGTTTTCCTCAGGTGACTAGAGAAAAGAAGGAAAGCGATAGTAGTAACACTTAGCTAGTTACTTGTTCGGATTGTGAACTGGTTGAAAATTTCTCGTAAATGGTCAGGACATTTAAGGAAAATATGTTAGATGTAGTTTGTGGTGGCTACGAGTGACTAGTAACTACACTTATTAAAAAATGTGAAATATTCCATTTGATTTTACAATGAAGTACAAAGCATATCAAATCAATAATCAGGTATTATTAACGTGGTGTGTGCGTCGGTGGCACAGTGGTTAGGACTCTCGTCGACCATGCACATGGTTTGGAGTTCGAGTCCACGACGACGCACACCTGATATCTATGGTCGGCCTGCGAATTTTGGGCTACCGATATCCACGCTGAAAATTCCATACTTGTACCAAAAATACAGTGTGGAATCAAGCTGTAATCAAAAATATAAAAAAATAAAATAAATAAATACTCATGGACAGATGTATGTATTAATCGTAGTAGAAGACAAGAGAGACTTGGTAAAGGAATGTTTATTCGGAAATTATGTATACCTTATCTTCAACCCACCATTTGCACAGATCTTCCATGTTATTGCCAATTTTACCATTCCTTTATATTGTGTTTCTTTCACGTCTCCCATGTATCTCCACATACTGGATCGTTTGCCTTCTCTGAAATCGAATGTATCTCTCTGCTATTTGGTTTTATGTCGATGAACGTCTCTTTATATGCTACTGATAAATCTTATCAGTAGTGCTCACCGCAGTATGTCGAACAATGTCTTCAAACAGGTAAGGAAAATATGTGTGTGTGTGGCACTATATAAGTTAGTGACGAAGAAACGCGAGAAGAAGCAAGGTATCATTGGCTGTAACACAAAGTTCTTCATTTTGGTTTGTACAAGGAAAGAATGCCAGAGCGAACAGTCATAAGGTAAAATCTGAAGATGAGCACTTACATTTTCAGGAAGCGTGAATCTATGCGTCCACAGAATAATACCGTATTTCACCCCTTATTGATGTAACCAATTTGTTAATTTAAGTAAACTACTGACACAATTCTTCAGCGGTCTGCTTGAATCACTCGGCTACCAGAATTTCCATCCCTTAAAAATGCTTAAACTCTTCTGCAATTCTTGGTGTTTTAATCATAAAATTACATCAGATGATCACTACATGAACTTGTTCACATATTTCATTAGTTTTCAACGAAAACTGCGGGATTTTTGAAGGAAACGACGAAGAAAATGTACAGAGGTGATCCTCTGTTCATATGCAACAACACTACATCACATGATATACTTCAGATTATTACATGTAAATCCTGTATGAAGAGGAAATATTTCAGAAGGAATACGTTGAGAGTTTCTGTACCATGTGTTCACACATTGTATGAAATAGAGCTTTATTAGTATTACTAAATAATATTAAGTGGGATGGACAGTATGCAACATGTACGTAGCCTGTTCAAATGCTTTAAAAGGGTTACGTCCGACCTCTTGTTCGAGCTTAACATTATACATTCCAATAACCCAGTCACATTGAATCGATTGGTAACTGTGTAACAACAGAAGGCAAGATACGAAAGCCAAAGTATATTTTATTAATCACACCACTATATATATATATTTACAGTTTATATTCGTTAACCGATCACCGAGCGTATGATTTCGGGTTACATGAAACGATATGAAATAGAATGTTCACACATACATAGTATTTTGTTGTTATTGCAGTATATAACCGCGGGAAAAGTATTCTGTCTCTAACATAAAGTAGAATGTTCAAATAGATATATTATATTGCTATTGCCGACTTGAACTGTAGGAATATGTGAGAATCATAATCCGTTGGCACAGACTGTCTGTATTACAACACCACAACTGGAGTATAACCAATGTCATGCTTCCGGACCATAGTGCTTAGTGAATTTTATCTCTCAAGCTTACCATGTGTTCATACGATTGTTCAAGAGTGCTAATAAACCCGAAGACTACGTCTAAGCATTCCTAATGGTTGCCTCTGCCCTTTGGAAATTTAGCCATATGTTGAATATTTCCAGTGTTGACAGGTTAATGACACTTCAGTCGCATAACTGAAAATGATTTAGATGGTTGGAGGCAATCGGCGGGAAGTCTTGAAAGACCTACGTTTGTGCTAGTTGGTACTCACCAGTCAGTAAGGCGTATCTGCAACCTTGAAGGAACTCATATCCCTTCTGAGATTCAAACCCATGTCACCCAGAGCTGCAGTCAGAGACGTTACCACTGTGCTGTTCAGGCTTGCGATTGACCTCCTGTAGGAGTGTATTGGATATTTTTGATTGCACACTAGTCAGTAGCCAGTGTAAGGTGTCTAGTTCTATCTCCGGTGCAGAAAAATGATTTATCAAATCAGGTGGAGCTATGTGGCCTAGGCTCATCAGGAGCACCACAACTGAACCAGTAGTTCTCTTGTACTGACCTCTTGATAACCTTGCCAGATAATGTGTTTGAAAAGTGTGCACTCCATTTGGCTCCGATAACTAGCTCCACAGAGGAAAGTGATTTCACCAGTCACACTCTAATACTTTTAAAAGCCGAAATGCAATCAGCATTCAGATAGTAAACGCTGTACTGGTCGTACAAAGTGCACATATTCCAAATACATCTCTGGACATCATCTGACATGGTTATCAAGAGGACATTGCAAAACAATTATTAGTTAAACTGTCGAGTATCTGGTGAATTTAGACCATGTAGCTCCACCAAATTTGTCTTTTGAAAGTGAAAATAATACCACAATTATAATTATTGCTATTTTTATTACTCTTGATTCACCTAACACTTAATTGATGAGTAAAGCACCTGGCTTGATTCACTGTTCAGAGTACAGTTTTCCAGAAGTGCAAAAAACTAAACCACACTAGTACAGATTTTGTCGTAAACCAAGACCAGTTAGAGAGCAATTTGAAACGCTGGAGCACTGGACTGCTGTTTCGTTCTAGTTTTGGATTTTTCAGCAACACTCGCCATCATCCACCTTAGAGATGGACCCAACAACCTACAAGTTACAAGAAGAACTAGCCAATCCTTGAGTCACTGTGTAGGAATCTAATGAACAGTGAATTCTAATTATCTTCTCAATTTGCAATACATGTATTTAGGGAAAAACTGTAAATATTCCAAAAAGCTTTATGTATGCGAAAAGTATTTAGTTGAAGACAGAGAATTTATAGACACAGAATTTTGGTTGAAAGGAAAAAGACTAAGTTAAAATATTGATGATTTCATATTCTTTGATGTTTGGTTTGAGAGAACAAGAGGGATCAATTTCAACTTATTCAACTTACTAAAACACTTGCAGAGTCGATTCATTTATTAACAAAAGATTAGATCAACTGATTTTTAAAAAGTCATCCTTGAATCCAACCTTCTTGTATCCTGAGGTTTGAACACTAGCTGACATCAGTTAGAGAACCACTGGAAAATTGTGGAGTATTGGACAGCTGTTTCGGTTTTGTTTGGGGGCTCTTCAGTATCCAACGGAGTACGAATCCAAAACTTTTGGACTGCAAGATGAGCTCATAAAACGTTTAGTCCAATGAACCATGAATTCCAGCTTCTAAAAATGTGTGATATATAGAGCGCAACCACCAGCCAATGTTATCTGCAAGTAACTGTCGTCTTACCTGACTTGTTGGACCCACTGGCCATTGCTTCTCACTAGGACTCCACGCAACTTCCTGTATGGAGTCAGTCGGTAATGTCCATCAAATTATCATTCAAATGTTTATTTGCTGAGATTTGATTGGTTACTGGTTTGGTCGCGAGCTGATATCACTTATTTTTATCAAAAGTTATCAATAGTTGCATAGGTGCCTGCGCTCTATCTCCCGTGTGAAGTGGTATAATAAGGTGAGCAATATTGAGGTTAGGCATCGGTCGAGTGATAGGTAAGGAGGGGAAATCAATCGACGAGGCTGTGAAGTTACATCGACTGAGATGGTTAGGACATGTGTTACGTATGCCTAGTCATCGCCTTCCCCGACCGACGGGAAATGTTAGCTGACATAGGATCAGGTTGAAAAAGAGCCAGGGGTGGTCAAAACCAAAAAATGACACCAGTCAATGAAATCTACAACAGTTAGTTTAAGCCACGTAGGACTTCCTGGCCGGGGTCATCGTAACGGTAAAAACCAATGGTTAGAAACAACTAGTGATATGGCTCAAAAACGTTCTCACTGGCCGGATGCATCCACTCCTTGTGAGTTATGATTTCCAATGAAACTATATTGTTCTTCGTTATTACTATTCCTTTGTCTCACACCTCTGTTTATTGTCTCTATTATGCATTTCTTATACTTTCTTCTCTTGCTTTGTGTGCTACATGGAGTGTGTCGACTTGAACTCCCACACATATGTGCAAAAATGTATGTCGAAAACAGGCAGACAGACAGTTGCATTTCCCATCTGATGACAATGTGAGGTTTAGGAGCTAAAATTCTATAACTTAACATTTACCAACCCACGTAGTCATGTGAATTTATAATTAGCGGTAAAGTTATTCCTGCAGATGTCAGGGTTGGTAGTTTAGCTAGAAATATATTCAAACAAGTGGACAGATAAACAAAATGATAAATTTATGGTTTAATTTCTTGCTATATCCTGTAAATAGTGCATTGAAACGACCACACTAAATACCTGCAGTATTTTGTCCCCTCTAGTCTCTGATATTTATTAAAATAGAAGTTTATTAGAATTCTACCAATAGTGGCTAGTGAAAAATCAAAATATTTCTACACTTCACATAAATAGTAGTGACTTCCTTATATCCATTATCCTAATTAATAACTAATGTCTTAACTTTTAACCAGCAGCGGCTTAACAAGACACTGTTGACCAATGCAAAGAAAAAGGGTCTAGATAATGTACAAAGTAGACTGATTGGAACATTCCCCTCCCGGTTATT
The DNA here is from genome assembly GCA_944472135.2 of Trichobilharzia regenti. NCBI lineage: Eukaryota > Metazoa > Platyhelminthes > Trematoda > Strigeidida > Schistosomatidae > Trichobilharzia > Trichobilharzia regenti. The sequence goes on from OX235267.1 coordinate 24,490,359, forward strand.
TGACTAAAAAAGTGTAATGTACGGAGTAGTACAAGGAATAAAGCCTGCATTAACAGATATTATTGTACTGATTCCCATACATGATGACCATCATACTTACTATTTCTTTCTTACTGTGATGATTAAGAGAGAGAAAAATGACGTCGGAAGAGAAATCTATTCACACAATGTATCATTTGTTGTTTGTTATTTCATGTCCAGAATTTAGGCGAATACCATGACAGTATTGCTTTAGCCAATATATATAATATATATATCTGTCTAACTACATATAGAGTTATGTACTTTGCATTTATTTGTTTTTGTCCTTGAATCACAACAATAGGGAACTTTGTTATTATTATTATTATTCACATGATATCAGCCTTAAGCATAATACATGTGAAATAGCATGAAAAAGAAATATGACGTATCATACATTCACAAATATTATAATAGTAACATACATACAGATTGGTTGAAACACCTAGTTTATATAGTCTATATACAACATTATGACTCATACCTTTATCAATATATAATAATATAAGCCATTAAATATAGACTCTCATGAAAAGAAAGGAATGATTATAAAATACAATATAACTAACATACACACACCAAAGAGGATAGTGTGTATGAGAAAGATTCAGACATTAGTCAAAGTAATACAGTACAACTTTTGATTCACACACATTAACATTTGTAACATATCTTACCCACGAAAAGGCTGTGATCAACAGATTATCTGTATGGTTGGTTTAATTTGTTGTGAATTTTCTTTTGTCATTTACTTTAATAAAGTTATAACCATCAGACTAAGAGATAGTATTTTTTTACGTCAGGCTTTTAATGAAGCTTGAATCTGACTGTCAGATGTTAGTGAACATTGGATGTTCGTTTATTTGATGAATTGGTCTCTATTTGAAGGCAGACAGCAATAGCTACCTTATGTTTAATCATATACTGGTTAGCAGAGGACTGAAGAAATACGATCAGAAGTAGTTATTGTACAATTTATTAACATTCCTATACAGACTTTATATGTAGTATTATAGGTTTCCAGACCGTAGGTGTTACGATCTTCCTGGAATAATTTGAGCGCCGAGTCAGATTGATTCATTATAAATTATTTAAATTAATCCCAGCGTGTTAAGAAAATCAAAACAAGATTTTTCTGAACGTTTTGCCGTGTAAGCCACAGCTCCTTCAGCAGATTTATTCGGATTTTTTTAGGATGATTAATAGAAAGGCTAACAGTATGAGACATGTTGCTAGGCCATTAATCAAAACAAGTGAGAATGAATGTGTTCGAATTCTAGTTCGTCGTCACTCATAATTAGTTATTTGTTTTTGAGTGGCCTAGCAACAAGTCTTATATTGTCAGTTCAGATAACTGGTGTTTCCCACGTTAACTCATGCCTTTTCAATCAATACATTTTGTATATAAAAGGATTTAAGTCATGATCTAGGGTCGTTGGTGGGTTGTTTCGATATCTAAACTACACCATCTATTGAGTATATTTGAGTTATCTGCACTATAAATCTTAAGGTCACTTATGTGAACTAGGTAATGGACATTAGTCATGCATGTGAGAAATGACTTCATGATGCTCTGTAGAATAATTTAATAATAATAATAATAATTTGCTCTATCACTTCTGACACTGTGTGGAATTCTCACTATTTGGTACAATACTGTGTCTAATAGACCTGACAACAGCAAAAGCAAAACAAAAATAATATAACGCGGTATACCTCACGAGAATTGGTAACAGCAGCACTTTCGTATTAGTAGTTATAATAAAGTCAAACATGGATATGTGTACAAAAAGTGTAAAATAATGATGTTAATCATGTTAATAATTAGAATTTTTAGATTAGTGAAATAATTTCACCCACCATACAACACAGATCAGATAGGAGAAGATAAGATAGGCATTTATTTTGCTAATTTCATAGTTAACACTTTCTCTATCACACGAAGGCAGGCCGAATATGGCATTGTTGAGTTGTTATACTTGGTTGTGCAAGCATATAAAATCTTTCATAGAGAGTTCCAGTCCCGTCTGATGATGAGATGGAAGGGGGGAGCTGTGAATAGAGAGGATGTTGGAAGTCAGGCAATATGGATTTAGACCATTTCTCATAGGAGTCTGGAAGTCTGTCGACTACAGTGGTGATGAGCTGACTTAGTGGCTCACCAATTGCTCTACTGACAATCTTTAGTACATTTCTCAGTATGACATGGTTGTTTTTTGAGTATCTCAGCAAAGGCTAAGGGTGGGTGAGTAAAGTATAACAGACATGATGCAATAGTTAACAAATCGTAAAAGTAGAGGTAAAGTGATATCCGACCTTCTCAACTGCTTAGTGGAGTAGGTTAGACTGGACTTCTTCCTTGAAATCGACGAGATATGGGATGATCAAGAAAGGTCAGAGGATAGGACTATTCCAATGTATGTGTTTTATGCTTGACTTAGTTTCTATTTCAAGCATCCAGTGAATGAACAAATTCGTATAGATCACGTTTATATTCCTGAATTTTGAAGTTAACTGTTTGATATTTAGAAGGATTTTAATGTAGGACCATTCAGCTTGGACCACTAGCTTATGTCCAACAAAACGCCATCGAGTTTAGAACAGTCAAATCAACAGCGTATTGAAGGAAGTTGATTTCTTCGGGAAGAGGCTAGTCATGAATTAGAGAGGGAAAAAGAAGAGGAGAGAGAAGAGTACATTGAAGGACTGCAGCTTCAGTAAGCAAAGCAGAGAAAGATTTGTCTTCATATACAGTATAGCGGATTCTATTCGAGAAATAAGAATGAAGCCAGTTCACAGCCGAGGAGTCGGTTTGTGTCAGGGGAAGCTTATTTAATCCCATTTCATATTTTTTAAATGATGAAATGTTTTGCACTTCTCTGAATTTTATCAGCCTAAAAGGCTAGTCCGCACAACATGAATAACATCCTCGAAATGTGAAATTGTGCAGACAACTATTCAGATACTGTAACATACTCATTATCTTGTAGTATCAGAGCAGAAACACATAGTTTCATCGAACTGACAAGACATGACCAATTAGAAATCCCCTAACTTCACTGGATGCCGAACGAACTTATCCATTCCCATTTTTAAATTCTAATGGTAACATGTTCAGTTGTTGAAACAGTATAAACTACTGTATTTTAATTTACAATGCTAATAGCAAACAGTAGATTTTGTAGAGAACTTCTTTCAAAACAACCGATCGTTTAAAATGTAATTCCACTGATTATTTTCTTCATTAAGAATCGGTGGAGGTTGTAATGGGGAAAAACCAACTCTTTGTGTGTGAGAGAGAGTGAGTCGGTCGGAGTCGTAAATCATGAGTGATTGGATTCCATCTGACTTTGTAGTTGAATCACAATTCACTAGGCTCTCAACACAACTGTTCTTATGCACATCTACACTACGTACACCAAGGAGTTCCATCCTTGGAGGGAGCATCTGTCTACTGCTTTAGAGTTTCTAGCACTTCTGAAGTTGGTTTCGGTTGCTGACCTTATCTGTCTGGGAAAATCACAGTGACTGATGGCTTACTATCAGTTCATTCCCTATATTACTGTTATTAGAATGGCTTTACATACCTTACGCTGTCACATTTGCCTATCCACCTCTCCCTCACCCACTTCCTACATAAATCAATTTCAAGTTTAGACAAATAATTCATCAAACCTCTGCTTCGTCTGTCTCACGTACACACACACACACACACACCTCAGCTGAATAGAGCCATCTAAGACAAAGGGAAAACAGATATGAGAGGAAAATACGTTGGTCAGTTATTACGATTAATGTGTTTAGCCTAACCAATTATGATACGATAAAATGTATTGCCAATATCATAAACGTATACTGTTTACACACACACACACACACACACGCCATCTAAACTATGCATGTGTACTTGTATACATATGATTCTTCTAAATAAGTAGGAATTTAAAGACGCACCTACGCGTCCGTATGCTTTATGAAAGCATATTTTGTTAAATTGTTGATTTGCGGGTAGGTAGGTAGGTAGGTAGGTAGGTGGATGAGTTAAGCAGAATGAGTGAATGTAGTGGGTGTGACATATTCAAATAATTGTCATTTGGTGGATGATGACCAGCAAAGAAATCCAGCATGCGCTTTGGAACAAGGCCTTTATTATTTTTATTATCTCGTCCTATTTGGGACTCATCAGCTGGATGTACTTGTATTCCCAGTGTGTGATGTTGTTTCCACTGTGACTACTCTTCATTTCAGTCTCCAAAGCATTATTCACTAGACTACTTGTGACATAAATGGAAACAACATTATTCACTGGGAAATGCAGGTACATTCATTCAAATGACGAGTCTCGAATAGGACGAAATGAGGATCCTGGATTCCACTGCTGGTCACCATCCACTAAATGATAACATGCTAATCCCCGGGCATCGGAGAAGCATTCGTACTAGGAACTGACATGTCAACATAGACAGGACATTTCACTCCAATACAATTCACCAGCCAAATTGAAAAATTAGACCAAGCTCTATAAGACATATGCGTTTATAAAAGGGATATGGTGAGATGACTAGGAAAATGAGATGACGAACAATAATGAAAATGCTTCCTAAATTTGCAATCATTAGAACTGCCGCTTGTGACTTTTCTTTAATAGGAAGAGAGAAATCCATTTTATCAGCCAGTTGAAGCTTGAAGGGGGAACACAACTCTAAGTAAAAGAAAAGCAACATACGTAAACACAAAGTCACACAAGTGAAATTTAAAATCCCTCGCCTAGTGACCCTTTATGAGTACCATTAGTATTAATTAGGATAATACAAACAGATGATCTTTATTTTATCACCTGATCCAGTATTATTTCAAAGTCACTACAACTTTAACAATAACATTGTGGCATGTGATACTGACAAAATTTACCAGTAGTATATAAACTATGAAAAGAAGAAGCCAAAATTGAAAGCAACGCTTTAAGACAATGGCCACAAAAGCAGAAGTGTCTATTCGTCGATTCGGAACTCAGTTTACGTTGTGGTCGGGAAATAACTTCATCCGATAACTGTTTGTCTCAAGGTTTAACCTTGAGAATGTTGTGAGTAGATAAGATTTTACTACAGTGAAGTATAAAAAACGGTGATTAATGGATTCCATTCTCAGTGGGAACACCATTACTTAATGAAGATGCAGGTGCGAGTTCCGAATAGGACAAAACGTCAGTCATGCATCCAACTGCTAGCCGCCATCAACAAAAGGTGTGAACAAATAATGATGATGAAAGCATTAGCTTTGCAGACAAAAGATAGTCCGGGTAAGATAAGCTAGATAAAGGATCAGGAGCAGTCATCCTTGATAGAAGTGACTATATTAAAAAGATGAATGATATATTGAAGGACACACGGAAGTTTCAAAAACTTAAGGAGAAGAAAGATTTCAATAACAAAATAGAGAATGAATTAACCAGACGTTTGAAGAAACTAAGGGAGGAGCAGATATTTTCTGAAAGTTTATATAAAGAAATCAGACCAACGGGCACGTATACGCCAAGATTGTATGGCCTACCTAAGGTGTATATACCAGGGGTACCATTAAGACTAATACTTGATACGCAAAATTCGCCCCACCATGCTCTAGCTAGATGGTTAGTAAATATTCTCAAACCTTTGCATAAGAAGATGGTGAAATATAGCGTCAAGGATGTATTTGAATTCGTGGACAAAGTCAAAGATATTGATATCAAGGACAAAACCATGATACCTCTGGACATAACATCGTTATTCACAAATGTACCGCTAAAAGAAACAGTCAATTACATAGGCGAACAAGTGGACAAGCTGTCGATAAACATTGGCATATATACTGAGATCCCAAAAGAATTGATATTAAGATGTACAATGAATGTAAATTTCAAATTTAACGGCATGCTTTACAGGCAAGTGGATGGGGTGGCGATGGGCTCCCCATTGGGTCCCATTCTGGCTGATTTCTTTCTAAGTAAGCTAGAAAATGGACATCTGAACAACCTTATCAGTAAGTTCTCATTTTATTGCCGATATATGGATGATACCTTTATTCTTTGTGATAATGGTTCTGATAGGAGTACAATAATTACTGAATTCAATGAAGTACATTCGGCTATGAAATTCACATGCGAAGAGGAATCCCTAGACAGAATGGCCTTCCTGGATGTCCTACTTACAAGAAAACCAGATGGTAGCATAAAAAGAAATCTGCATAGAAAAAGCACTTGGACAGGACAATATACACATTTTCACAGCTTCGTTCCTATCAAGTACAAAAGAAATTTAGTGAAGACCATCAGCCACAGAGTTACAGCTATATGCTCAGAAGAAGTAATTGAAGATGAATTAAGCATTGTATATGATACTTTGATCTAAAATGGCTATCCTGACAAATTTATCAAGAAACACATGACAAAGAAAACGGAAAAGGACTACTCACTATCTGTAAACAAGAAGCCTCTTTATATACGACTGCAATTCATGGGCGATATACCAAGCGAGATAGTTGCGAAGAAATTAAGAAAATCAGTGCAAAGAACTTTTAATGCTGGCGAACTTCACGTATTATTCTCTACACGACCGATGGTGATTCCTCGACTAAAAGATGAAGTACCTAGACTAGCCACTTCAAATTGTATCTACCAATTCAGCTGCGCTTGTGGAGCGAGTTATATTGGCCGTTGCTCAAGGAACTTGATTTTTCGTGCTCGAGAACATCTCCCACTATGGCTAAGTAAAGGTGTAGTTAAAACCATTAACAGTTCGATACTGGACCATTTAGTGCAAACCGGCCACAAAGCCAGCCAGCGTGGAAGAATCCTTCTCTATCATCTACCGGGTGCCTAATAAATTGCCGAAATCATCGAAGCACCGCATGCTCCAAACAGCAGAAGCTATTGTGATTCGCCTCAAACAACCAGCGCTCTGTATCTAGAAGAAGCAAGTCCAGCCCCTACTATTGCCCTGGCCTTCAGTACAGACTATAAACTCATGAATTTGTAATATTATCTTTCCTAATTCTTCTGACATTCAGCTTATTTTATGTTGATGCGATTCAGCTGTAATGTATTAGTATTATTTATTTATTAAACATTAATGTCGTTCATAACACTAGCTCATTCATTCACTAAAATGTATATATAACTGTAGAGCCTAATGATGAATTTATCGAAAAGAGTACTCTGTGTTCGGTATCCATTCTTTTGAAAATTTTAATGAGCATTTTTAATCAGTTAAAAGATAGTCCAATAAGTATATTAACGAGAGGAATCACATTATGTGTATACATGACCAGTTGCTCTGAATTCTTAAATTACTTCATCAATGAGGGATTGCGTCATCACTACTGTCACTAATCGTTGAACCAACCAATAATAAGAATGTCTAATTTTACGTATTCAATAGTCAATTATTTGTATCACAGTATTACACGATTCTCATACTATGACAAATAGTTGCTCTCATTTCTTTCCAACAAAGCCTTTTTGAAAAAGTCGATTGATAGGGATAGGGTGGAGACAGGGGTTCGATGCTTAATGAGATCTTGGGTGTGTACTGACAAAGAGTCCTAAACCAGGAAAAAATCCTGTCCAATTTTCTTCCCTCACCTCTGCTTTTAGTGGTTGTGTGGTTGATGTCGGTTGATCATGAAATCTAACTTAATACGCGGAAGTTACTCAACATTCCTCTGTTCTCATTTCAACAGTTCATGTGCACACACACTTATCAACTTATGGGGAATTGGTTAATATGTTGATACACTTCGCATTATTTTATTTTGGATGAATAACCAATCGCACGTCCTTTTACAAAAGGCTGAACATCTTTTGTAAAGTTCGTTCACTGACATAATGTTCATAAAAAGAAGTGGGACTTCGGGTTTCGAAACATGGTAGGGTGGGTTTCATGTTCTCGATATAAAGGATAGATCAGTTGGTAAGTAGATTAAACTAGATTAATTTTAATGACTGAACTTGTACACTAGTGGAGGAGACTGTTATTTGTCATTATAATCTGTAATGGCCGAATACCAATAAGCCAGAGAATAACGCGAAGAGGACGGAAAACAGAAATTAGACCATTGAATATATATACATATATATATATATATATATATGCCTTCACTGTTTCTGTCACACAACTGAAATATTTTAATAACAACATAATATTTTGACAAATTACCAAATTCTGACTTTACTTATGTATTCAGATGAATAAAACGAAAGATATGTGACTGAACAAATGATGTCTGGTGAGTGAGTCAGTGTTGAAAATTATACAATAGAAATCGATAGACTCATGACATACGTATGAATTCAGTATTATATATGCATTATAGTTGACAATGTCGCAAACATTTTCACATCAGTATATTGTGAAGTGATTTTGAGTGAACTGATTGGCTGACAATATCCAACTTCAAGTGATGGTTTGTAGGGATATAATTGGTTTCAGGATTTCATAATGAGCTGACATTAGTTAGAGAACCATTGGAAAACCTGGGAGTACTGGACATCTGTTTCATCCTAGTTTGGGACTCTTCAGCAGTACGCACCCACCGGGATTCGAACCCAGGACCTTCTGGTTACAAGGCAAGCTCGTATACCCTTAAGCCACTGGGACCCGATCCAATGGTCCTTGAGGTCCTTCAGGTAGGTAGTTACCTGGGTTCCAGTGGGAAGTCGTGACCAGTAGGGTGCAGCCGGTCGGGTGTGAGGACAAATACTCGCCGAAGACATTGGCTAGCGGTTGCGCTATGTCGTGAATTAGGAGACGTTAGAATTCAAGGACCATTGGATCGGGTACCAGTGGCTTAATGGTATACGAGCTTGCCTTGTAACCAGAAGGTCCTGGGTTCGAATCCCGGCGGGAGCGTACTGGTGAAGAGTCCCAAGCTAGGACGAAACAGCTGTCCAGTACTCCCAGGTTTTCCAATGGTTCTCTAACTAATGTCAGCTCATGATGAAATCCTAATATCCAACTTGTTATCAGGCTAGTCATATATATAACATTTATGAATAATCCTCCATTCAGGAATTATTGTAGAGTCTCCCTTTTCGATGAATTCATTTTCCTCTGTACAATCGCTTTTATATATAATATATTTTCTTCTTTCACAAAAGGGGATAGTAACCAAGGTAAATGGGTTGTCATAATCATAGTCGTTAATATTAATCAAGATGAGGCAGTAACTCATCATCGAAGAAGACACTGAGAAGTGGTCGCGCTATGTCGTGAATTGGCAGAAGTTGGAATTGATGCACCGATCATTGGATCGGGTCCCAGTGGCTCAATGGTCTACGAGCTCGCCTTGTAACCAGAAGGTCCTGGGTTCAAACCCTGGTGGGAGCGTACTGATGAAGAGTTCCAAACTAGTTGGGCGAAACTGCTGTCCAGTACTCCCAGGTTTTCCAGTGGTTCTCTAACTGATGTCAGCTCATGATGAAACCCTCCATGCAATCAAACAAAATCCCTACAAAACCAATAATTGGGAATATTAATCAACGTATATGAGAAGTTACGTAACAAGATAAATGTTTTAGTGAATGAATTGTAATCAGAATGAACATGGGAACGAAGGAAAAATATAGTATTACGTCAGCGTCTAAACAAGTTGGTAGAAATCAGCAAGGTTATCACCATGATAGTAGAAGTAATTCAATAATTTTCTTTGGTATACAGTGCTCCAGTTGAGTGGCTAGATCTTCAGTAAGGCAAAGGAGAAGAAAGGGTGATTGCCTCTAACAGATTATTCTTCACTTTGTAGGTTACTTTGAGGAAGTAGTTTGTTAGGATAGAATGAATGGTGTAGACAATGTGTTCAGTTATCGCATTTATATATAACATTATAAATGTACTAGAATTGGGTCACAAATACCTAAATGTACTTGAGAATATTTATTTCAGTTTGATCTTTCCCATTGACTGACCGGACCGAAGTGCTCAGACTCAGGTTGACATGTCGGCTGCTTGTGCAAATGCTTCGACGACGTCTGGTTATCAAGCTTCAACCAACTTGGTCTAGGGGATAACGCTATAGAGTTTGAAGCTATGGGTACTGGGAACACCATCGCTCACTGGGGTATGCAGGTACAGATGGATGACAAGTCCCGAATAGGAAGAAACGCGTGTCCTGGATTCCATTGCTAGTCAACATCCACCAATGTATGTGAGAATAGTTTATTAACATGTGGCTTGCACACTGTCAAATATTTGATTTCGACTTCACAGTGTGAATATTTGACAAATAAGCACCTATAAAGAGCAATAATGTCTTCCCTATTGATTTATCTGACAGTAAATCTGTAAAAACCTTAGAATTGGAAAATACATTTGAATATACTACAGTATGACAAACAACTTTGATGCAACGGTGATTAACAGTGTCATCAAACTGTAGTGTGTCTCAAGGTATATACTAAACACCGACTGTGTGCAATTAACCTGAAACGAAACGTATAGTATAGCAATAGTAAATATTTATACTTCAAGGCATGGAATGGACAACAGTAAAGAATCCGGCACCAATCAGATCGCTCAGCATTACAAATCGATGATGTTCATGGTTTTCGTTCCAAGTTTAACACAGATTTGGTTTTTGACCTCTGTTTGGAAAATGGGTTGATAGGGAGGACTGAAACATTATGGTGATTTTCTAGATGCTTTCTTCTCGAAGTCAAAACTCTACCGTACTAAAATATTGTGTATATGCCACAGTTGGCTACTGAGACGTCCACTATCTGCTACAGCTGTGGAAACACAGAATACTAAAATGTTAACAGTGCATTGATATCAGCACTTCCAGGATATTGCCTCATAAAACATCAATGGAATTATTTGTGTACTTGGGGAATTGACGTTGTAGTTCGTATTGACAAAACAGTACTTATTAAACGGAAAATGAACCAAGGTAGGCGAAGATCAAACCATATTTTGGAGCTGGGACTGTACGATACTCATTACTCTTACTATATTTCCTAATGACTTCATACTTTTATAGGTAGTACATGCATAGTATGTGTATCATATGAAAGGTTAGTTCGAAAACTGAACCTTACTACACTCATTTTCACTTTTATTTTGAGATATATCGACCAAGAACTATATAACAGTAGTTGATTTAGCTTGTATGAAGTGAAGATACTTACAGGGAATGAGTAAGAAGTATCAACTTTCAGAGTTATAAGTTGGTAAAAGTGTAGTGAATCAACTGATCAGTATAAGACATACAGTAAACATTCATCACCTTTATAAGCCTCTTTTGTTCTGAAATGCTTCTGTAACACTTTAGTATTTCTACTTCTCAATTTGGCAAGAAATATTTACATTTCGTAGCATTAACCTGAGGAAGAAGAAATCCACAGATGACTGAAATGCAACTAAAATCTATTGGTAAGCACTCATTGGTTGCCTAACAACCCCTGATTAAGAATTTTTGTCTCTCAAATATCTTATATTTAAATTACTCATGTTATATTTTTGTACATAGATTACAATGTACTAACTATACAAGAATGAGTTGTTCTTTATTTCAATATCGATTCATTGGGAGCTTGCACGACTAACATAATTTTCTATGAGGAGTGATTAGTCAATTATATTGATCAAATGGGGAGTTCAATGGGTGAATTAATAATACCAGTCTAGTTTACTCGTGTACACAGTCAGTTGCACTACAGTCATCAGTCCCAACAGGAGTTTTCTATACATGTTTGTTAATTTGGAGGTTGCTCTTGCACAAAAATGAATAACTGACAGTAAGCTGACTAATGACAGAGTCTACATCATATTAACCATGAACTGCAAATTTGAGTATTATATTCATAGAAAAATTAAAGATTAGATAATCAACACAGGCGTGAACGTATCCCTGACCTTGAATAGCCCAATCAGAGCAAAGCAGTAAAACCGAATAAATAATACTATATATTCATGGAATGAAGTGTATTAACAATAAACGGGATATCTAATTAGTTTCAGGTTAACCTAGAAAAAGATTAACGTTGGTTTTAGGTTAAGAACGGATTATGATTAGGTTGGTTAGGGGTAGATTAAAGTTACGGTTGAGTTGGAGGCCCGCATTTGCTTTCTAGCGTAATCGCTCGTTCTAAGGTCTTCAGTGTTTCCGCGACTCTTCCGTGTCTAAAGTCTAACTAACTTTGCCGTTTTCACAATGGAATTCAGAAACAAACAACCAACGTAACTATGTTAATTGAAACAATACGATTGTGATCAGTACATAGATTAGGTTGTAATATTAAAGAGAAAAAGACGGATGAGGATAGCATTAATGTTTATCGTAACAAAATACAATGGACATTTAAAAAAATCACAAACCCCATAATGATCTTACAGTTTTTGCAAATAGCATAATCTATTCCCCACTGGGCAGGTTTTGTTCCTCGTTTGTTGTTGCTTAAGAGGTTCTTCTCAGTGTTGTCACCTTCCAATGTTTCGTCTTCTGTAGCTCTTTAGTTGATGCGTGCATACATACAAACAATACTATGGCTTCTCCAAAGACGTTACTCGATGCACTACTTATATCTGTTGATAAGAAGCAAACACTACAAAGTATCTGGAGAAATAATTATATTTCCAAGTGTCGGTTTGTAGAGATTTGATTGATTTTAAGGCTGAACACAATTTGTATTATTTAGAGAACCACTGGAAATCACAGAGTACTGGACAGCTGTTCCGCCCTTGTTTGCGACTCTCTTCTACAGTACACTCGCCCACAACCACAACATGAAGCAAGCCCAGGGTCTACAGGTCTCAAGGAGAGCTTATTAATGGTTCACACACTAGGATGGAATCCAACGGCCATTTTGCGATATATCTCGCGACCGCCAGACAATGTTGTCGATGAGTATTTGTCTTCACACTGATTGGATTCCGTCCCAGTGACTGAATGGTGGTCAGTAAAGTTCGTCCTGCAACCTGTATAACCTGGGTTTGATTTCTGGTGGTACATGGGTGTGTGCTGATGAAGAGTCTCAAACAGGACGAGACGGTTTTCCAGTACTCCCTGCTTGTTTTCAATGATTTTCTAAGTGAATTCATTTGTTGATCAAACTTGAGATATTTGCATTCCATTGAAAATAGAGAATTCATTTTGTCTGTGTTTACAGATTTTATTTGTTGTACTGTGGAATCCAACTATTGGCTGAATAGAGTATATTTTGTGAACAAGTTTCATATTATTACCCAGTTACATTAGTCCACAGGGTTCTTATGATTCGAGTAGTTCTGAGACAGATTTAATTGCATAACTTATGTCCAGGAGTATGGATATAATTCCCTGAAAGTGTTAGTAACCAATATGTGCATTGGTACACAATCAAGAATACATTCATGGCGTATTTCATATTCACATAAACAAAGAGTATTCTGACATTTATGCTTCATATGGTAAGTTTATACTGGACGTCAAAATACAACACCAAACTAGGGTTAGAATGAACAATATGAATATGGTGGTACATTGCACTATTTGCACTTATTTCCAAGGGTTTCATTAATCGGATGGCATTTGTGATCTATTGTTGTTATGATTTCTGAATACCTAAGGTGTGTGTTGGTCACATTTTATTCTAACAGTAAGCTTTAACTAACTGATAACTCTAACTAGGTGAGTTGACGTCATTTTCTTAAGGGCAGACAAAAGCAGAAACAAAGTTTATGGGAAGGCACATTTCGTTATGAGACAATATTAGATACAGGAGCTATTGACGACGCAGTAAATATTCACAAGGCACTGAACTTATATCTTTCAGGTATCAATTTGAGAAGTCAATCTTTCAACCACTAGGTTGTCATCCAGTAAATTCTGGTTACTATCAATTCTTTAAACATTAAATGAACTGATGAAATTATAAACACTAAATAACTTTGTAATTATGGGGTACAAGTGAAAGACGTAATTTTTCTGATGTTACCAACTATGTAAACACATTTTTGACCAAAAGTATTCACCATAAAACAATTGGGGTTTGTATATTTGTGCATACTTTAACATCAACAGAATTTTACCTTTAAAAATTACGAAAAATACCCATTGATTCATAAGTAAAAACACAGTTTTTTTTTGTTCAGCGAAGAAATTTCTTTTCAATGACTTCATTTTCAAGCTGTACAGTCGTATTTATATTACAGAAAAAGGTTATTAAGTGGCACTAAATAATTGCTCAGTCAATGTACATATATATGTGATAAGAATAACGATAATTACAATGTTATAAGGGGTAGAGTTAAAGTGGATGGACTACAAAATTATTAAAGATTGTTTTATAAGCGAATTGACACCAAAAATATTTTGAAAATGTCAAGTGTTGTCTAAAAATTTTAAAAATTAGGAGTACGATTACGATAAGAATGAAGATGTGAAGTGAAGTGGAAAGAATTCAAGTGGTAAAATAAAATAAAAACAAAAAAGAACATTACTATGACCAATGTAAAGAAAGGGGTTTGACAAAACGTTTTTGAACACCTAATTTAGGCTACTGTTGATGTATAGCTAAAGCTTCGGCTATGCAAAAGTGAAGAAAACGTAAACTTTTGGAGCGATTCGATTTTACCATGTAGATAACCCTCAAGGAAGAATCCCGTGAGGTTGAATGACCAGACTCTAACAGGCGATCACAAATAGACTTATTTTTTATTTATTTATTTTTTGATTTACAGCTTGATTCCACACTGTATTTTTGGTACAAGTATAGAATTTTCAGCATGGATATTGGTGGCCCAAATTTGCAGGCCGACCACAGATATCAGGTGTGCGTCGGCAGGGAATCGAACCTCAGACCATGTGCATGGTAGGCGAGAGTCCTAACCACTGTGCCACCGACGCACTTTGCAGTTCTACGTTCGCCTTTCATTAACCAAACCGGATAGTGTTCAGCTACACGTTTTCGGAGATTACCCTTACCACGTCCAATATAAACAGCTCCACAAGAGAAGGTAAAAGGGTAAATGCACACAACGTTTTGTCATACCCCTTTCTTTACCTTGGTCATAGTAATTAATGTTCTTTCTTGTTTTTATTTTATTTTACCACTTGAATTCTTTCCATTTCACTTCTCATCTTTATTCTTATCGTAATTGTACTCCTAATTTTTAAAGTTTTTAGACAATGCTTGACATTTTTAAAAATTAAACAGTTATGTTATATGTGTATGAAACAGACCGATATTGTAATGTGATAGTGAGTATTACTCGTATCAAAATGTTGTTAATGGGGGAGATGAATAACTGATTAGTTCATTTTTTCTGTTCAGTTCATCACTCCACTGGCTGTCATTCATTTCTTGTAGTGATTTCTGTTCAACACTTTATACGGACTATACTCAGTTCACTTCAAATAGTACTGAAATAAAACATTTAAGTAAGTTGAGTAATGCATACTCTTCAAATATCGGTCAGCATCAATCCACAGGAGACCCTCAAAATTATACCTTATCTGCCCCTCATAATTTAATCCTATCTTTCTTGTTGCCGGAGTCAAAGACTCTGCTATTGGTCTATTCAGATCACAATTAATCCTATGAGTAACACAGTACTCAGCAAGATCGTATCACAAACATGATATATATTCACATTCTAATCAGCATCTCCATAACTATCTGATCTGGTGATAAGTTCATATTAATTTTACCATAGTATGATAACTTGATAATTCACTTGTCTTAACGTTTCATATATACTAAAAATATTGCTGCTGATGAAAGAAGCCATTACAAAAATAAAATCTTAAAAACATATCCAATTGAAATCAGTTCGTGATCAAAATTCAAACTAATCAAAATCCTGCTAAACAATACTGAGCAAAACTGATCAAGTGCTTACTAGTGACTGACTACAAGATGTAATTGCCTGAAGTTCTAGTGGAAAGTCGTAATCGGCGGCATCCACCAAGTTGGTGGTGAGGGTAAATGTTCACCGATGACATTAGCTGGAGGCCGCATTATATATATTGTGAACTGGAAGAAATTAGAATTGTTAGACTACTGGATTCCGTTCCAGCAACTGATCACCTTCTAACCTGAAGATTATGGATTCTGTCCGCAGTGCGGACATGGGCTTATGCTGATGAAGAGCCACAAACAAGGACGAAACAGTCGTTCAATACTTTCGGGCCTTCAGTAGTTCTTTAACCAAATTCATTCGATGATAAATCTTGAAATCGTTCAAATTCCTGCAAACCAACGTTTGAAATTTAAAAAAATATGTTCAGTTGATCAAATTTATGATAAGTATAACAATGACGATTCCTCTTGCTAATTTTGAACGAAACCAAACAATATTGGTTTCTAGTTTATACATTTTGGATATAGAGTGAAAGGTAGATTTTTTTAAAGGAATTACCATGAACTATTAGAAATCAATAATCAATCTAATGAGCAGCTTACTTGTCTTTATACATACGTTACTTTTGCACCCAACCGATATGATAGTAAATAGCAAATATCCAGTAGCGAATGCTTAAGATTTATTATGCGTACTTCTAAGACAATCACTAGATGTCTTGTCAATGGAGTTGAAGATTGAACGATCAATTCTTGGTTGTTTGCTTAAAATCAACTTCCCCAATTTTCGCGGAAGCATCAATACGACAGTCATCGTCTCATCGGTCGCTGTTCAGAAAGAAGATTGAAACATCGTCAGAAGTAATACAGAGATTTATTATTGTAATATTTGTTTTCAGACCTTAGTTTGCTTAGTTCGCTTATTCCTTTTATATGTTGGTGTAACAATAAACAAATATCAAACGGCAGATCGGTGTTTTGGTTTTTGCGTCCGTTATAACTAAGCGTTTCTGAGAAATCTTCTAAGAACAGCGTGGGCCCGAGCGTAGCGAGAGCTGGGCATTAACGGTTTATGAGACTTTGCTGACAGTTTCTGACGATAGAAACAGATCTGGCGGATTCAAACAGTTGGTGAAAGTTTGGATAGTCGCCGTTCATTTTTCCTGGTGCCGGTCAAGTCCTCTTTGAACAAGCAATATCTGGAACTTTTTTGGAATTGGGTCAAGTTCAACAATGCCTGGGTCAAAGAAGGGACAGAGTGTCTTGGATGCAAACAGGAAAGTAAGTCATGGTGACTTGTCTGTTAATTGTAACGATGTGTCTGATGTTAAGCATGACATGGTTGATGTTACTGTTTCGCCGTTCAGGGATAATAGGAACATCAAACTCCCTAAATTTGAACCACGGTGTTTTGATGGAAACCCGGCTGATTATTTACAATTTGTAAAGGAGTTTGAGATCATGTTGAGTGGTTTTTTATTAAATGATGAATTGAAGTTAATGTATTTGATGAGATATTGCACTGGAGATGCTGCAAGAGCTATACAGTGCTGTAAGTTTATGAAGCCAAAAGAGGGCTACTACGAGGCTATGAGCATATTACGTCAAAGGTTTGGAAGACCTTCGATGATTGCAGGGAAATTATTCGAGGCTGTTAAGGGTAATGGTGGTCAATTACAGGATGACTCCCAGGCACTCACTGAGTTTTTGGATAATTTGCTAATTTACAAGAATGGAATGATTTCGATGAATCGCATGAGTGACCTCAACTCGAGTTTTATACTAGAAGTAATAGCAAGACGTCTACCTACTCGACTGCAAAGGAAGTGGGTGAAGATAAGCTCCCGTATGGAGGATGAGGGTATCGAGCCAAAGTTTGATGATATCCTGAAACTGGTAAATACTAGTGTCAATCAATCTATGAGCAAGTTTGCCAGTCTGTTAGATCTCACCCCTAGAATAGAGCAGTCTGAGGGTAAAACGCACTCATTGATGACGAATAAGCCTCAGAGAGGTGGATATCGAGAAGGCTCCATGATGTCTAGTAATGCATATAGACCTAGTGAGTGTAACAGGTTTCGTAGTACATCCTCAACAGATAAGTTGCAAGATGCAAGACAAACACGGTTGTGTTGTACACGTTTGCAAGAGGTGCATACAAAGGTGAACTGTGAACCAGTGAGCAAGTTCAGTGATAAGCTAAATGTAAACTCCAGGTCTGACTCCGAATTGTGTGACGATAACGGTGTTGTGAAGAAGTCTGTAGTTGCAACTGGTAAGCCGTTGTTGAATAGAGTGTCACAGAATAGAGTTACTGCTTCAGAGTGGAGTTCTGACTCCACAAGTTTACAAAGTATATCTAGTCAGAGTGAAGTTATAAAACCTTTAATGATTTGTGAGGAGGAACCAAAATTGTCTACTTCTGTTATTAAAGAGTTTGAAAATGATGAACTTGACGGTAAATTGAATATTTGTGGTAATGATCATGATAGTGCAGATTTGTCTTTGGTTGATCATGATGAGATGAGGGATATGCCTACTACTGCTAAGTTAAATAAAGGTTCTGTACAACTACAACGTGAAGTAGAATTGAACGCAGATGCAGTTCCAGAAGGTGTGCATACTTGTGAGACAGTCAGTGTAATTGATCAGCATGTAGCCCACCTATCATCAGATGATAGTGCTAAACCCGAACTAGTAGTGAAAGACAGCAGTGGTGGTAATCTTGCAGTTGGACAACTATCTGAAAGCCGAAAAAGAACAGCTTCTGATCCACCGCTAAGTTCATCACCTTGTGTCACTCAGTCATCGTTGGTGTTTTCATCCACAATGAAACAGATACCCATCAACTCAAGTATCTTCTGCAATGACTATGGTAGTATCAGTTCGTTTGAAAGGACGAATATCAATGGTCAGTTTAGTGTGGATAAGCCAAGTGTAAAGGAGAGAGTTATTGTTAAATTGACTTGCACGAATAAAGGCATTTCTAGTTTCAAGTTACTATTTGAATGTTATTATCTTTGGTGTAAATTACTCTGTTTCTATACTTGGTTGATGAGATATGTCGTGTGTTTGTTGGTCATCTATATTCTACGATACAATGACATGGGCGTGTTGCCGTTCAGATTTGAGGATATAGCTGATAGAAGGAAGTTAGCAAATGAACTCTGCGACGATTTTCCAACCTAGGGCGTCAACCTGAGAAGGGTTGTAGGCGTACTGCTGTAAGTCCTACAGTTCTTCAAAGGGTAGCGCATCAATGAGCAGTCCAATGTGCTTGGTGTGTGATTTTGTACATATGTTCATATTGTATATACTGAATTGATATCATCTGTCATCTAGCTGTTGGTAATTCTGTTTGTGTCCGGACGACTTCCACTTGGATCATCAACCTGAGAAGGAATGTAGGCGTACTGCTGTAAGTCCTACGGTTCTTCAAGGGTAGTTTGTCGTGTCAGAATCCACAACATTTGATGTGTTGATTGTACATATGTTTGTGTTAAATAATTGTGTGAGTTCCAATTGATGTAATTGTTGGTTAATCTTGTTTGTGTCCGGACATTCCACAACTTACAATCGTCAACCTGTGAAGGTTTGTAGGCGTACTGGTGTAAGTCCTGCAATTCTTCAAAGGAATTCCATCAAGATGTGATCCGCGAGGTTGTTTGTACTATTTGTATATACGTGTGGTGTGTCATATCAATTGGTGTATTTTGGATTCATTGTGTTTACTTGTTGTTTTCGTATCTTGTTGTTATTGCGTAATTTTGTTAAAATTTTCGTCGTGATTACTTCTGAAGTTGTTTCGAGTCTTCTACATCCGTGAATGAATTGATTGATGTTAAGGACAGCAGATGGGTCGTATACGCCGGGGAGGCTAGGCTATTGCTGAGAATGAAATGCACACGGAGATAATTGTTAGCTGCGGTCCGACACGCCGGGGAGAAAGAGTGTAAACGACTGAGGCTCGCATGCGTCACCGCTACTAGAACTGAGGCAGAATGAGTGACAAGCGATTTCATAATTGATAGTGAATAAAAAAGAGGATGCTTGAAGAGTATCATGAGGTGCTGCTATGGTCACGTTGCATTCTGCAAGAGTCATTCTAGTAAGTGGCGATTGTGTTGCAAGATGTCAAGAGGAGGTCTCTGTCTGGAGGCGCAGGTCGTCATTGATGTGTGAGATTGTGCTGTGGGTATGCTTGTGGTGTGTTGGCTTTTCTGTTTGTTTTCCATTTCAGCTCTGTCCGTGTGACCCAGGTTCTCGCAATGGCATCCAAGTCAACGTGCATTGGTCGTGAAGGAAAAAAGGGTTGGATCCCTTTTTTGCCGGGGAGTGTCAATGGAGTTGAAGATTGAACGATCAATTCTTGGTTGTTTGCTCAAAATCAACTTCCCCAATTTTCGCGGAGGCATCAATACGACAGTCATCGTCTCATCGGTCGCTGTTCAGAAAGAAGATTGAAACATCGTCAGAAGTAATACAGAGATTTATTATTGTAATATTTGTTTTCAGACCTTAGTTTGCTTAGTTCGCTTATTCCTTTTATATGTTGGTGTAACAATAAACAAATATCAAACGGCAGATCGGTGTTTTGGTTTTTGCGTCCGTTATAACTAAGCGTTTCTGAGAAATCTTCTAAGAACAGCGTGGGCCCGAGCGTAGCGAGAGCTGGGCATTAACGGTTTATGAGACTTTGCTGACATGTCTAGTTCTGTCAATATGAGACTTAACAGGAAGTATGCCCAAGTGAAGGACTTCTCAATACGAAGAAGTGTCAATTTAGCTGTGTAATATTTGTCTAACACTTCATTGGAATGCGTGTGAATGTTTTTATCTAGGTAAAACATATATCTTGTCTCCCACTGTAGATTTCGTCACGAGTCGGTATCAAGAGAACTAGGCAGCAGTTGCGTCCTAGTTTGATGGATCTTTCCACAAATATAAAAGGCTTATTTAGCACTTTGCTAACTTCAGTTATCCCGGTTATCGATCAAACGACGTTTTTACTTTGCAGCATTTCGCTTCGTCCTGTTTTATAGTTGTGAGAAGTGGCCATTGGAAGTGGTAGAAATGGAAAGGCTATCTGTCTTTGACCACAGATGTTTGCGTTCTATCCCTCGCATTGACAGAGATATTGAGTTTAGGAGTAGTGAGATAGGTAAGGAGAGTAAGTCAAGTGAAAGTAACCGGCATATTGCCAAGTTATTTAAAAGGCATGCGATTATGAGTGAACCAGTATTTGGATACATTTAAATAACCTAGCAGCATGTCCTTTACGTTCAGTCGAGTAAGCTCATCGATTGAGATAGCTATGACACATGCTGTGTATAACGAACCACTACCTTCCTCGTCGAGCATTGTAAGCTGATATAGGATTAGGTTAGGAAAGAGTTATGGGTTCGTCGAGTCAAAACCAGTCATCAGTTCACGAAGTCTTTGCCTATGGGTTTGAGCCAGGGAGGAAGGTGTAGACTGCTTGGTTAAAGCCTTCAAAGTGCTTAGAACCAATGGCTGGAGACTGTTAGTAGTATTTGCCGGTGGCACAGATGTATTTACTCCCTGTGATCTCCTGCGTCACTTAGTCCCCCAGGTTCTTCTAGGTTAATATTCTTTCTCTAGTACATTTCTGCTTATTATTAGATCTTTTGAATCTCTTTTGTGCACTTCTGTGCAAATAAGTTCTATGTTGAAATCTATTCAGTTCTATTTTAAAAACTATCAACAGTTTACACTTATGACCTTGCATTTATAGACGCGCTTTGATGACTAAGAATTGAAAGAAGTCCAAACATTGAACTGATATCTTCATTATACAGCAGTAGTAGTAGGCACTCACTAGTTAGTCTCCACTAAAAACAAAATGCATCTGATGCACTAAATCCTACATCAATTCAATTCTTCCTTCCCTATCGTCAATCGAATGTAACCGCCACAACAGCCCAGTTGATTTTCGGCTTTTCTAATGTATTACAAAAAAAACCCAGCCAACTCATCACATGTAGAATAGTTTACTGGGAATATAAACAATCATAAAATGTAGGTATATGGAAAAATAAAACACCAGTTTTTATGTAATATCAATTATTAATATTGTACCTAATATGGATATAATTATTCCCATTGCATAGTCGAGGAGATATAAAGAGGAAGAGAACGCAGGTGAGTGAGAGAGGTAGAGAGGGACAGAATTAACTAATACTCTGTCTATTTAACTGTTCCAAAAGCATGATGCAATTTCTAACTGTACAATAAATAGATTTACAATGATGTAGAATTTTCAAGTGTCATCATCATTTTCCATCTGATCTCAGCAACGTCATTATTATTATTATTATTATTATTATTATTATTATTGTCATACACTTTTTATATAGTGCAGCGGGGGAAATCAAAAAACAACAACAAAGCAATTGAATTTTATACACTATACACTAAAAGTTGGTTGTCCTGTCAGCCTTCTCAACCTCATCATCATCAACATCATCGTTATCAATTTTATTGTCATCAGTACAAGCAAATGAAATTATTCCGACTGTAATTCTCTTTGATCTCTACTATTCGATTTCATTCTTTGTGAGGAGGAAAAATGAAGGACCATCTCTCTCTCTCCCCTTCTCTCGTTTTTTCATACCAAGTAAGACTGAACTTTTTAGTACTATATCTCATTATACACAGAATGAAATAAATTTTTCAGATTTTTGGTTGAGTAAGTCCCTTTCAAACTGCCTCTACACATACTCTGTCGGAAATTAGTCAGTGATCCACTTCAAACGGTCTTAAGCTAAATCCGCCTAAATGTTAGGTAGTCAATTTCACTTCCAGACGTAAACGTGACCTAGTCAGCTCACATGGCCCCACTATCATTGCGAGGCACAGAGGTTGAAAATACATCTAATGTCAAGCACCTTGGGCTGAGTTTTTCTACCGATCTTTCCTGGTCCTTCCACATCTTTCTAGTTACTAGAAAGATGTTTCGCTTAACGTTCTATGTTAGGAGATTTAGGCAGTCTGGCATAAAGCAATCTTTGCTTTCTCAGTTTGTCAATTCTTGTATTCTACCCATCCCTCTTTATTGCTCCCCATTAATCTTTCCTGGACTACTTGAGAAAGACTGCTTTGCTGAGAAGGGCACTAAAAGCCGTTAGTAGGACAAGTGGGATATCGTTAAACTAACTGGTTAACACTATTGTGGACAGACATATAATAAACGTCATGTAAAAAACTAGCGAATACAATATTGTCAGACTCCGAGAATCCTCTCTATACGCAGCTGTCTCCTTGCATTTCATCTGGAAGAACTGGAAGCAGTTATAGGAGGCTATATGCCAGGACTACCAAACACAAAAAGCTCACAATACCATCTCTGGCACAGCTGTTATGTGATGAGAAATCCGTTAGGTATGACACGATCAACATACTGCGGCACTCTAACAAATAGTCCCATTAGTTTTTGTTTTCCTTTCCTCGTTACTATTACACTTTTTGTTCTCATCTTCTATTACACGCCAATTTTATACCTCATATCCTGTGGTGCATTGTTTAAAATGTAAACGCAACGCTGTTGTTTTCATTTTTCATTTATTTTTTTGTGTTGCTATTTGATTTTAAAATCTTATAAAATTTATGAGGTAATTAGATGCAATATATTGTAATGCACGCTGAAAATTCCATACCTGTACCACAAATACTGTTTGGAATAAATCTGTTATTATTATTATACTAATATAGTCCAGTGATGTATACTTTCACCAGGCATGCGTAATACCCAAACTGGCTACCTCAAACAATGAAGTTGTAGGACGTTTTCGACTGACTGACTGATCGGCTGACCTGTTTCCATAAACTACTCTTTGTAGACTGAACTTAGTATCCCTAGGTCTTAAGTAGGACACTTCATCACTCAACCAGTGGATTGCAATTCATCATCCAGTGTTTTTCAACTGCCTATAATTCAACTACTATTTATTGTGAAGTTGGTTATTTTAGGCCCACAACTACCAGAAGCGTCGTCACAAAGATAGAGTATTTTCGAACCTTGATACGAATTGATTCATCTCGCTATTAAAAAGGCCGATTCACCGGACTAAAACTATCCGAGAAAGTCCTTCCAACATTTAAATAACCATAATCGATACTTCGAGCACATGTTTGTTCTCGCATCGATGAAAATATTTTCATACGCATATAAGTTTCGCAAATAATTGTGAAGTGAGACTGAAACAACATTTAATCACTAAAACGATGGGTAGTGAGTATAGTGTCTATGTCCCAGAGTCAATAATCATATGATGCCTAACTAAAATCTTCAGAGGGAGTGGTGGACAATGATCGATTTTCAGTGTGTCAATCAACTATCCACTCCACAACAGATCTTGAAACATTTGTATGCTTCTAAACGCTCTGTCTCAGCTGCGCTTCCTGACCAGAACACAGCTGCCGCCGCTCTAAATCAACAGGTTTTATAGCAGTGTCATTCACAAAATACATGCAGAGCTTGTCTTTGAGTGAGTTTGTAGGTTTGAATGCCATCTTAGTTCCTGCTTTATTGAGAATCTTACGTAGGGTCTTAGATGTCCTCTCCATATATATGGTAAAACTGTAGACGCCTTATATTCTCTCTTATTTATATTATCATTATTAATTTCACAATTATTTTTATTTTTATTTTGACCTTTTTGATATTCCTAATGAATTTTGTAGGACAGTTATTTAGCACCAACGCTTCTTCTATCTGTTTCATTTCATCATTTCGGTTTTTAGTTGTACTACTTAGTGCTATCGCTCGGTTTGTTAGACATCTAATTAAGCCAGCCTTCACAGACAGATAACGGGTGAGATGAATTAAAGTCTAAATATTTGTTGGAATGCGTTGGCTTCTTATAAACGCTAGTGTGCAGTTTACCTTGTGGAGTACGTAAAAATATGAGTGTACACTTTTTGTTAGTTGTAGAAATTAGAGACATTCTACATGATTTTTGTTCGAAACGATTCTTGTTAAATATATATATATATATATATATATATATAACTTCCGTGTACAATAGGAAATACACTATACTGTTGGAAGCTTCGCCTTCTCTCTGGCCGTTACTGCTTACTTGCTCCACTCACACTGTGTTGTATACTTTGGATTTATTGTAGGAGTCTGTTATCCTTATCCGAAGACAACTCCACAGCCAGCATACAGCATCTACCAGCAGACGCAATTCCAACAGTGAACGCTGCCGTGGATTATATAAATAATTTGTAGCAGAGGACTTAAACATTATATCCAAGTAATCTTTTTATTAATATTACCGCATTACATTACTGCATTTTTTGATAATATATTGTTACTCTACATCTCATTGACTTGAATTATTATTCTCATATTTGTAATGTAATGTTAATGAGCTCTCCTAACAGTCCCCTACAAATTAATTGGTAAGCCCGTTTTGGACACGGATTATTTTGACATATTCATATCCTTATTTTTGCCATTTTGTATTTTCATTGTGATTTTGTTTGTGGTCTCATTCGTATCCCCTTTCCACCACTATTCTCATACCTATAATGTCGTCACCAATACTCGCCGCCATTGCAGACTTAGCGGCAAGGATTGACAACGTGGAAACTAATAGGTCTGATCGGTGAGTCCAGAGACGGAGTTCACACGCAAGGTCACAATTTCGACGACGATCTTTCTCTCGACAGCGTTCCCACATGTCTTCTAGGGACAGTAATATATATATTGGTATCATAGGAAGTCCGGACGTCATGCCCTAAAATGTGTCAAACCGTGCATCTTTATTGAGGGTAATCAGACAGGGAAACGTCCCACCCAGACAGTGATGGCGACAGCTGTTACTGGCAAGCAAACAAGTCGTCTTTTCTATGTGAAGGACAAAACTTCAGACACCTTATTCCTGGTAGACACAGGAGCAGAAGTTCGCGTGATCCGTCCTTCACTATCCAGGCGATCTACACGTATACCAGGAAAACTGTCTCTTCGGACAGCCAACCACACAAGCATACAGACGTATGGGGAACAATCTCTTATAGTGGATCTAGGTTTACGTCGGCGTTTTACATGGATTTCCATAGTAGCCGATGTGGATCATGCCATACTCGGGGCTGATTTCTTAAGTAATTTCAATCTGTTAGTTGATGTCAACAATAAAAAACTAATTGATAACAACAACCAACTAAGAATTCATGGAATTATCTCCAATTACTCTGTCTACAATATCAGCATCGAAAGACCAGCGGATTGCACTTTTTCCGCCCTACTCCATCGTTCCCCTAAAATACTTAAACCATCGAGGACGTACTACACACAGTCACTCACAAGATTATTACCACGGGTCAACGGGTTCGTGTCCATATAGATATTGTGGGACCATTGCCAACGTCGAGAGGATATACACATATCCCGACAGCCATCGATATGTGCTGGTTGTAGAGCTGTCTTCGGATAAGGATAATAGACTCCTACAATAAATCCAAAGTATACAACACAGTGTGAGTGGAGCAAGTAGGCAGTAACGGCCAGAGAGAAGGCGAAGCTTCCAACAGTATAGTGTATTTCCTATTGTACACGGAAGTTACATATATATATATATATTTAACAAGAATCGTTTCGAACAAAAATCATGTAGAATGTCTCTAATTTCTACAACTAACAAAAAGTGTACACTCATATTTTTACGTACTCCACAAGGTAAACTGCACACTAGCGTTTATAAGAAGCCAACGCATTCCAACAAATATTTAGACTTTAATTCATCTCACCCGTTATCTGTCTGTGAAGGCTGGCTTAATTAGATGTCTAACAAACCGAGCGATAGCACTAAGTAGTACAACTAAAAACCGAAATGATGAAATGAAACAGATAGAAGAAGCGTTGGTGCTAAATAACTGTCCTACAAAATTCATTAGGAATATCAAAAAGGTCAAAATAAAAATAAAAATAATTGTGAAATTAATAATGATAATATAAATAAGAGAGAATATAAGGCGTCTACAGTTTTACCATATATATGGAGAGGACATCTAAGACCCTACGTAAGATTCTCAATAAAGCAGGAACTAAGATGGCATTCAAACCTACAAACTCACTCAAAGACAAGCTCTGCATGTATTTTGTGAATGACACTGCTATAAAACCTGTTGATTTAGAGCGGCGGCAGCTGTGTTCTGGTCAGGAAGCGCAGCTGAGACAGAGCGTTTAGAAGCATACAAATGTTTCAAGATCTGTTGTGGAGTGGATAGTTGATTGACACACTGAAAATCGATCATTGTCCACCACTCCCTCTGAAGATTTTAGTTAGGCATCATATGATTATTGACTCTGGGACATAGACACTATACTCACTACCCATCGTTTTAGTGATTAAATGTTGTTTCAGTCTCACTTCACAATTATTTGCGAAACTTATATGCGTATGAAAATATTTTCATCGATGCGAGAACAAACATGTGCTCGAAGTATCGATTATGGTTATTTAAATGTTGGAAGGACTTTCTCGGATAGTTTTAGTCCGGTGAATCGGCCTTTTTAATAGCGAGATGAATCAATTCGTATCAAGGTTCGAAAATACTCTGTCTTTGTGACGACGCTTCTGGTAGTTGTGGGCCTAAAATAACCAACTTCACAATAAATAGTAGTTGAATTATAGGCAGTTGAAAAACACTGGATGATGAATTGCAATCCACTGGTTGAGTGATGAAGTGTCCTACTTAAGACCTAGGGATACTAAGTTCAGTCTACAAAAAGTAGTTTATGAATATTCAGTGGTGGGGAGTTTCAAGCCATGAAAAAACAATACTATGGTATTGCTTGATTTTAAATAGTTCCCTGTAATTAAGAAACCGCAAGGAAAATGACAGTAGAAGTCAGTAATATGTTCAAACATGGAACATGAACAAGTAGCTCGTACCTGTTTTTAACCTTTTCAGTTTAAAGGGTTATGGACGACCTTCTTTGAAAATACGTCTCTTATCGGTAAAGTAGATATGTATTATCTTATGATAAAAATATGAGTTAGTTATGATTGATAATTCAAATATGCACCAATAAATGTTCTCACTAGTAGGGTATTATATGCACTAATAACCCATTGACAGCTTCCAGAGCCCCTACTTACTACAACAAACTCTCTTGTCAAAAGTTCGGAAAATCCAAAGACAGAACAATATAAAAAAAGTAAGTAAAATTAAGGAACTGGAAAACATCAAAACTAGAATTTCAATCATGTGAAATGAATTCTGTTCCACTACACAGTAAGCGAAATAGAAAGCTTCAGATATCAATAAGGCAAGAAGAATTAACAGTATCAGAAGGCAAGAGTTTCTAGGGATTTCATTTGATTTATTTCAGGTTTGATCACGGATGGATATCAGTTAGAAAACCAATGGAAACCAGGGATCACTGGACAGCTGTTCTGTCCCAGTTTGGTATTCTTCATCACTCACCCGCCACCCCGTTGGAGATCGAACCAACAGGATCTATAGGCTACGAGGCTAAACTCGTTGACCATTCGGTCACTTGGGTTGCATGTATCTTCTTCTAAACAATAGAACTATCAATATGACAAAAACCATGCAACCAAGGTATCATCTGTGGCTAAAATTGACAATATCATAAACTTAAGACGACTAAACATACTACTATTCATTCAGTACTCGTTAAGTAGTTCAATATCAATACAACAAATAAACTTCGTCTAGCCAGTAGTAAATTTGGAAAGGAGGAAAGGTTAGACAAGAAAGCCCGACATGTAGAAATAACACCACCACTACTACTAGTAGTGAAACTTCAAAGCTTGAATCCCTATACACTGCACTTTTAACGTAATGAATGAAAAACAAAACTGTTCAGAATAGAGTGGTGTTAAAATCGTAGAAACAAAAAAGAAGTAATTATCTGACTGTAGAACGAATATTTACACCTTCCACTTAAAAAACAGCTACATACTTAGTCCACGCGCTTGTTCAGATGACTGATTAACGAAAGGTATGGCTAAACATTTAATTTGTAGAAAGTAATATTCAGAATCATAGACGGAACCCGAATATAGTTGAACTGTTATACACCATAATCTCGGTAATTCTTTAGTCGAAATCACATCAAGATGGACTTTGTCACTACTACTCACTCGTGACTGACTGGTTGGCTACATAATGGACTTCATAAAGTTCTAATGAGAAGCTGCAAATGATTGAGTTCATCAAGTCAGGTTTCAAGACAGATACTCTTGGACAACAGTAGATAGTGGTGGTGGTGGTGGTATTGGTATGTCGTCAATTGACAGAAGTTATAATCTGTCACTGGACTCCAACCCTCTGGCTGGTAGGTCAACAGGGTTGCCTTATCATTTCAGGTAACATTTAGTTGAATAATGGATGATTGAAGCAGTCTGTATCAATGAATGAATGAATAGGTCGTGATAAGGTAAACGGCGGGAACAGAACACTGTCAAAATTAAAAATATGATAAGAAATTGGATTTATCAAGTATCACTCTTTTGAGGTGCTGAGTTATTCTTAAAAAGGAAGTTAGTCTTGTAGCCATGTCCTCTTATTTGTATACCTTTGACGATAGTTCTCTTCGGTCAGTCTTTTCCGGGAATAATTTTGTCTTCTAAGGTTGTCAGTTGACCAAGCAGCTGCATTTTTAAACTTTATAATCTCTGATTGTCAGCTTAACTTTCAGGATTCATTTGTGGGAAGATAAATATTCAGTATCTACGATCAAACAGTAGTTCTGATCCAAATGACTAAAGTTCAGTTGACTTGCTCCACCTACTAATTTATTCATTATTAATTTTAGAAAACCATTTCAAGAGTCCATTGCCAACGAACGAAGAATCAGTATTCTCAACACTATCACTCTTCTAATCAAGCAGTGTGTTATTGAAATCGGATGCATGGAACATTAATAACTAATTTGTGATAACTCAAAGTTAAAATTAGCCTTTTCGCTCGATACTGTGGGTCAGGTGACCAGAAGAGATTAGCTACAAAGAACTCTGGCAAGTAAGCAACCGGTCAAGAACATATCACCCAATAAATATGCACAAGGAAATCAAAATAAATTGGACTCACACTGAGAAGACCGTTGAGTGATATCATGCACCAGGCCCTCGAGTGGAACCCGAATAAGAAGTGGTGAGTTAGGTGTCCAAAGGTGACATGAAACTGGTGCGAGGAGGAAATCAAGGCTTATGGGCAATCTTGGAACCAGTTAAAAAAGACTGCAAGGAACAGGATGAAATGGAGATGTACTTCTGGAGCAGTATGTTCTACTCGGAATCCAAGGGAATAATACTTTTGTCAGTTAGACATTCTTTGATGAACAGTAGCGTAACTAAATAACTAAAGAATCAACGTAGAAATTTGCACAAAAGCACACCTGTTCATTCTGCCACATACACACACATATGACAACAAGAAAACAAAAATGTAATAATAAGGCAAACATATGAGTGTGACAAAGAGAATAAGTAAGCGAAAAGTATTGAAATTACTCCCAAAATCCGAAAGGTGATCAGGAGTGAATGCGTCTGAGACATTGTAAATCATATTCATCAGACACCTACGTCTTATTCCATTGACGAAATTGAGTAAACAGTTTTAGTAAGACATCTGCTTTCATAAAATAATACCGATAACATCTATATGACATTGTACGAAACTTCATATATACGTTATCAAAGTAGTGTTGGTCATGCCTGGTTAGTTCCCTTTTCAGTGGGAACAATCATCAAAATAATATCAAATATATACCTCCCTAAAAAATAATTTATTATAAATTCGTGAGTACTATTTCTATACTTATGAACTAGCAATATTTAAAACAAACTGTGTATAGAAATGAAGTTCAAATATTACTCCAAGTAAACACAAACACAAAATTTAAGTAAGGTACCACAAAATTCTTAATCAACAGAATTTCGTGAATATATTGTTATATATTTATTGCAATTTTGAAACTGAGCCTCGGTAGGAACACTATCAACCACCGCGATACTCATACATGCACCTGATATTTCACAAATAAGGAGGAAACACATGTCCTGGATTCCAGTACTAGCTACCCACTTATCAAATAACATAAAACAGTTTAACTTATTATCATCCAGTGGTCAGCTGAAGTGATTAACTGTGAAGTAATGTTTCCTATTGAAACGCTAAAAGAGATGGATAGGAATTCCCCCGGCACTAAAGACAGAAGCTTAGATTAAAGTTCTTACCTCAGGTGTAGGAGAATACCATACAACATAAAATTATAAACTACACTGAGCATCCAGTTTTTTATCAAACATTTGAATAGTAATATCGTTTCATAACAGAATGTCTAGACTATAGGACTACTAATTATAGCCTTTATTAAGAGAACATGAAAGATCTCTGAACTGTGGTCAGTCACAGAATACGGTTTTGAGAACAGTCACTTAATCACAAAGTTAGCACTTATCATGTGATATATAAAGAAAACAATATTATACTCTCAATGAAATATTTTATGTCAATGAGTATCAATCTGAGAGTTACACCACCTGGCGATAGTAAAGAATAGACACAACGGTCAAATGACCCTGAATCTACCAATTATATTCTTCTAGGTGGAAAGTGCCACTTTTTAAAAGTGTACAACCCTAATAATCACTTCCTCTTATCCAACGCTTAGAACTTAGGTATAAAATAAATAACCATTTGAGCTCATCTGTTTAAAATTCCTGTTCCTTATTCTCTTTTAGATAAATGACTGCAGTATGACTACAGTAGTATGCGTTGTAATTCAGGACACCGACTTCGTCTTAATTGTGGCTCTACCTGGACGTATCTGCATCCAGAGGAGCAAGGATGGTCCTTCTTGTACCCAGTCTCACTGCCCACCCTTCAGGAGATATGTTATTTACTAGGCTGCTAGGCCACGAGTCACATCTATGTAAAGGAAAATGGAATTCCGAGTCAAATTATTCTTCAAATATATCTTTCCAGATAAGAAACCATTCATATTATCGCACCAGACAACTGAGTAGTATCTCAGCCCTCACAGTATGCTAGATGACAGAGTTTGGTG
Organism: Trichobilharzia regenti; assembly: GCA_944472135.2. NCBI lineage: Eukaryota > Metazoa > Platyhelminthes > Trematoda > Strigeidida > Schistosomatidae > Trichobilharzia > Trichobilharzia regenti. Next base: position 24,522,260 of record OX235267.1, read on the forward strand.
TTGACAAATAGTATTAAGGGTGGTTAAACCAAACCAGTGTATGCAGTCTTTGACGGTCGAAGTAAACTACCTGAATGGGGTATTGGAAATGCTAAGAACTACTGTAGTGGGACTCGAAATCGTCCTCAATAGCGCAGATGTATTCACCCTTCGTGATATCCCATGTTTCTATTCTTTACGCTTATAATAGATCTTTTGAGTCTTTTTTCTCTACGTCTTCGTGCTAAATGGAAATATGGGCAACTTGAACTGGTTAACTTCTGTGCCAAGTTCTACGCTGACACTCGGCCCCCACACAATAAGTGTAGCTCATTGGCTTTAAGGTGTATAGTTTCCTGGAATATGCTGAATTGGCACATCGATACAGTCTACAATTAGTCCATTAACAATGAAGACCACTAAACCAAATAGCAGAGGTAATAGTACATCTGCTATGGTATCAAAACAAAATTTACCAAGGCTTAATGTGATGACGAATTGTTTTTGAACGCATGAAGGTGGCTTTAACTTTCTAATTGCGTACGTGTGGACATACGTACATAGGGAGGACTCATCGATCTCCGCAAATAAGGGCTTCAAAGCATATTCCTAAATGGTTCCAGAAACAAATGGAATCTTCAGAACCTATTAACGGTGAGAACAGGAGATCTAGGTCTTCTATTGCGAAATATATTATAGAGACAGGATATAAAATTGATGTTAACAGATCTTTTAAACCTATCTATAAAACGTGTTTGGGGCTTATCCTAAAGTTTGTGGAAGCCCTAGCAATTAGAAAGTTCAAGCCACCTTTATGCGTTTAAAAACAATTCGTCATCACATTAAACCTTCCCTGGTAAATTAGTCAATTCACGAAAGTGAAGGTCCCTTTTAATCACTCACTATTTGATTATTATTTCAACTAGTATTCGTTATTTCTCAAATTTCTTGGCTTCGGTTATTTACTTTCCCAAAATGCATAGAAGCTGAGACGATATAACTAGTCTGGGGGTTACAAAAGATTCAGGATGGTCTAGGTATCTGTAAGACGATAAATAAAGGGCGAAATTAAACTATACCAACCACCCTGGTATATGACCTTCGACAATCAATTAAATTTACAGGTGATATAACTTAACTTATACCTGTTCTAGATTTGCTTAACGAGTTCCAGGAAGATTGATTGTTTGGCTACTGTGTGAATAATAGACTGACTGAAGTTGTTAAAGCATGAATACGCGGAGGAAGCCTGACAGGGCAGTCGGTGTTTCAGAGGGATTGGGACTTTGGGGTAGATTAAAAAGCAAAATCAGAAATATAAAAAAGATCTGAGAGCGCTATGATCAATAACCATCTTTCTAATAATTTTACGACTTTTACTGCTCCTCAGTTCTAGTTAGTTGCCCACAGCCAGTGGTAGGGTCTTTCGGAGTGGCTGCCATGCTGTAACTTCGTCAAACAAAGTGGACTCAAGAGCAAACATCAAATCCAAACAAGTCATTTTCGAAACACCTGAAATGCGTAACTGTAAGCTAACACACATCGCCTAGTCTCACTGCATAAATGTGACTACATGTTGGTGTCCGTTGATGTTACCACAGGAAAATCAAATGTGTAGCACCAAATTTCTCATGTAAAAGGTCTCCTGTAACAAATAATAGATACGAATTACATACAGAAACGACACCAATAATTGAAACTGGTCCAATTTAGGTAATTCAAGATTACTATTGCCCTTAAATGAACAAATAGCAGCATCAGCTAAAGCTGGCCACTTCCATTTTACTCATTTCAAGCCTAGACTCAAAGTAGTAATACTAATGCACTGGATGGAATACAACACTGCCTGCTCAATGACAATAGTAACTACAATACTCAAAGGAAGGATAGGCAAAAGTACTTACCCCCAGTATAAAAATGTATTCCCGGTGGTACGTATATTTTTCAATCATAAATTATGACAAAGATAGTAATAATGCTTTATTTATTTATTTGAAACAAACAAAGGTGACATGTCCACCACTTTCATCTGTTTACATCAATGCATAATATGTATGATCCCACCAAGGCGGGCGATTCGGATGCGTAAACGTTTACTCAGTTTGCCTTTCATTTGACCACCGGACAAAATAATAATGGTAGATTAGGCGCTATTCAAATTTTGTTTTAATTATAAGAAAATAATATATGCATGAAATAGAAAATAGAAAACAGAGAAAAAGAGAAGTAGGCTTAAGAAGTTGGTTTTCTGCATACATTTCTGGCCAAGTGTACTTTTAAATGATCACTACGCTTAAAACGTTTTGAGCAAATATGACAAAAGAAATTTCTTTCACCTGTATGAGCACGTCTATGACGTGATAATTGGTCAGCACGTGTAAATCTAGCTCCACAACCTGGTTGATTACACAAATGCGGTTTAAGACCAGTATGTAAATGAAAGTGTTCATTTAAATGTGATCGTTTATAATAAGCTTTAGAACATCCTGGAAATGTGCATTGATAACGTTTAACACGATTCGAGTGATTCGCATCATTTTTCTTATTAACATTGTTTATATTTTCTTTAATGATAGAATGTTCATGCGTTGATGATTCAGAACTCAATTGAGGTGAATTATCATTCGATTGGGATTGAAGTAATTGTAAACGTGTAATAATTTGATTATTAACAGCAGATACATTTGATGAACAACTAGGCTCAGTATGTGAATTAAGAGATTGAGTTTGTGAATATTGCCATTGTCGTTGTTCTATAGAAGAGTGATAATTCAAAATAAATTGAGTAGCAGCTGCAAGATAAGCTAACACCGGATTCCACATATTCTGATCCGTGAGAGGATGACTATTAAAATATTGTTGCTGGTGTTGTGATAATTCTGAATTTAAATTTACAGGAAATCTATAAGGAATTGTATTTGGATAAAATTGACCACTGGATAATAATAAGGTATTCCTATCCGATTGAGGATAAGTGAGAAATGCAGAATCCATCGTAGTAAATGGGTTCAAATTAAAGTGTATTCGATTAGTATTCACAGGATTCAATGCATAGCCTTGTAAACCCCCATTGTAAAACATATTAATAGTTCTATCGGCCTGGTGTTGATTTATTGGATCCGGTGATCGAGTATTCATCATAGCATATGAAGAACATTTGAAAGTGAACAATCATGGCTTATCTCAGTCAAAATAGCCAAACAAAATCACTTGACCTTGACTACTACTACTACTATTGACTATGAGGCCAAGTATATTCAGTTATATTCCTATAAATATTTTATACCATATAACATTAGTGGTAGTTGGAGGGGTGGTGTCAGCATAACTGTACTCTTTTCATCATGTCAGATTTATTCTGTTGACGCTTAAATGTTGTATGTTGTAGGTAGAGAAGGCTATGCCTTCTGACCTATTCGTTGTCTCTCACCCACTTTATCGATAATTCACTTTCCTGATTGGTTCGTTCTAGGTCAATGGTGTAGAAAATATGTCTGCTTTAAAGCTTTTTTTTCTGATCAAGGGATGAGGATGTTATTTTTCTATCTGCTGTAATGAAAAAAGGTATGTGTGTAAGTGGCCACAAAATACGGCTAGAAATAGGCATTTTTGTGTATTTTCGGCCACACAAACATTCCAAAAAAAGACATTGGTTGACTTTCTATGACCGACAAAATCTAACTTGCCTTTATATTTTTTATATACCTATCAACCTGGTTGTAGTCATACAAATGTGTATCATTTGTGTTGAAAAATATGAATAAATAAATTACATCGGAAACACTTTTTGCATACGGCTTTGTATATGGATATGTCATGTGATGAATATACTGTTTGATTATGTATTCTAATTTTTAATAGGAAGTGAGTCATTCTGCTGAATTTGTTGAATTTCATTTGTAAGATTTTGTCACGAACCAACATCAGTTACAGAGATCATTGAAAACCAAGGGGCACTGTATATCTGTTTCGTCTTATGCTGGAACTCTTCCATATTAGTTTGATTATTAAATGTATCACACAGTGAAACAGTATTGTATACTGGATGACGTTTCGAACACAATTTATTGTTCATAATCATATCAATTTTTGTCACACGACTTCGAGAGACAAGAGAGAGACTTCGTGTGACAAAAATTGATATGATTATGAACAATAAATTGTGTTCGAAACGTCATCCAGTATACAATACTGTTTCACTGTGTGATACATTTAATAATCAAACTAATATGGAATTACTTAACACCACAGTGCCCAAGTTTTACACATATATTAGCTGGAACTCTTCATCAGTACGCACCTACAACCTCACTAAAATTAATAGAGTCTGACATTTAGAAAGGTTCATTCGGAATAAGACCATTATTTAACTTCTGATAGGAAACTATTCATATCAGAACAATTTAATGCAGAAACAACTGCGACGGAAATTGTCAGATCATCAGCTGGCTTTAGAGGAACACTATAAGTCATGTAAACAGAAGAACAGAGGATGTGGAGGAGGTATAGCACCTCAGGGCATACTAACTTCAGTAAGCAAAGAAGTGGAGTGCTACCCGTTAACAACAGTGTTTTTTTCCCTGCCCAAAGAATAGGACGACAACCATCTAGTGACTCAGGAGTCAGTACGTACTGAAGTCAGATTGAATAGGAAAAGTGCCCTAAGAACAGGATCAAAAGCAGCAGTGTAATCTAAAAAGGGCGAGATCCAACAAACTTAACACTTTTATTTAGGCTGGAAACAAGATTATAATGCAGTACAACGATAGCATCTAAAGTACTTCTACTGTATTTACAAGCTAATTGCTTGGGCTCACTGGAAACTTTTAGTGAGGGTTTAAGAACAAGCACGAAAAGATTTCCCCTATTAACTATTAACTTCACATTTGATCCAGAAGACGATTTCTGTACAGGTACAGTTTTTATTTCTACCCGAGCAACAGGTACTGTATCCCTGTAAAATGATGCATTACAGATTTGTGTAAGAGGATGGCACAAAATTATCTGCCCACATTTGAAGCAAAATGCTTGTTACACTATCATCACCTAGTCTGCGTGATAGATTTACGGATTTAAAACACATTAAGACATCCTTTTCATCAAAGTCTGGAAAATAACCATTAAATTGACTAGAGGTATCGGATAGAGTTCTCTATATTAGCTTGCTGCCTTAGAACAGATCGATTCAATGCATTAACACTAGAAAAAAGCATCAATAAAAATCTATTTTTTTTCCTTGTAAGTACATTAAATAATTTTCAGATGTTGAAAGTATTTCTGCATGATAAAAAATTTTCATTCGATACTGATTGCATTTAGTATTTGTATTTTAGACTTTCTTAAAGAGTTAAATCTTCTAACACCCGCATTGTCACTCAATCTGCATAAATTCTCTATTTCTCCTCGAAGCATTTTTCACTTGTGGAGAAGAGATCCTATCAAATCTCGTAAGAAGCTGTTCTCAGCAGGACGGCAAACTTCAAAGCAGAACTTGAGATAGTAGGTTACGTTAGACACTGTAACATCCAATATTTCCTCGATGAATATATCCCAGCCTATACCCTACAACATGCAGCTAAATGAATGAATATTATCATCATGTGAATAAGGTCATTCTTGAACTTTCTTCGTGAGGTGAACGAAATCTCTTGTGCTTAATCTATCAGATTGTATCAGACAAACTGGAATAATGAAATGGTGAGAATTCATCAAGGAAGCTCTCCCATGGGTCTCATATTTATCACAATAATTTATGAAAACTAAGACTAGGGTTATGTCCAGATGAGTAGTAACCTTGAGAAGGTTCTCATGACTAAGCGATGTTTCACATAACACCTGACAATCATGCAGTCTATATTATCATTGGCAAAATTAAAACACACCTGATTAGACAAAGACCACTCGGTATTAATAAAAGTGGCTACCCCTTCACCAGGCTTTTTCTTCAAACTATGTCTGTCTTATCGAAAAACTTCAAATCCATCTGATGAAGTTAAATTACCGTTGATATAAGTATAAAACTTGGGCACTGTGGTAGAGTATAATTCCATTATAGATAAGATTTTATTCTGATAAATCGCACAGTGTTTACAGTTATATGAACTGATGACGTTTCGAGCACAAACTATTGCTCATAATCATATCAAGTTACTCACACAACTTTGATCTCTCAAAGTTGTGTGAGTAACTTGATATGATTATGAGCAATAGTTTGTGCTCGAAACGTCATCAGTTCATATAACTGTAAACACTGTGCGATTTATCAGAATAAAATCTTATCTATAATGGAATTAAATTACCGTCATGTTGATAATTTTGCCAAGTCCCTTGTATTGCTGAAACGACAGCATTTCCATACACATTTGCAGGTATGAGAGGTAGAAGAGGGTCGACTTCCTAAGACAGGGTCCCATTACTTTTGCTAACCAGTTCGGAGACAGTCTTATTACCCATTTTTATACATTCTGATGTTCTCTGCCAACCGCAATGATGTTTCCTCTTCAATTTTTGAGGACAACACAAAGCGATAGGTAGGAGAGATTTTAAAAAGGTGCGACTGTAAGTGATACGATTTTAAAAAATTATTGACTGATTAAAACAAAAATTAACGGAGCAAATCTAAGCAATATATAATTTTAATGAAATATGGTATTTTGATAGCCTAAACTTCAAGGAATTCGATTATGGGTTACACTGAACGAAAATTCTGGTGTTTTCAACTGAGCCTGGTCAATTACATCGCTGGTGGTCTCCTTCCAGACGCGGAACACAACCGCTTGGTACTTAGATCACACTGACTTGACTCGCAAGCATTACTGGTTGACATCAATGGTTTCCGACTACTCATATCAGTGAGTTGTATATAGCATCACTTCAGTTTTTCCACGAAGGAAACATTATTCTCGAATTACAGGGAATTAAACACTGGATCAAAGCTAGGGAATAAAACCCTCTAGAAGGCTGAACAGCTTTCAAAAATCACACAGTGGAACTTTGTTAAATCTCTACCATTCGAAAATGTCTAGTGATCAGATATTGTCTGTTGACATCATATTCATCTGACTTGGAAAAGTCATCTAACATTGTATCATAATATCTGTTGTGCCTGTTTATAAACAGCTGAATCATGTTACTTAAGTTTGTCAATCAAAACTTATGTAAAGGTGTAAGATCCAGTCTAGTCACCTAAGTTGAAGAAGACCACTCATATGTCCTCAAGAAATATCCACTGCTTTAATTTCGATTCAATTTTATAATGGATACATTAATTGCAATTAAGTTGGTTATTATAAATCTTCTAAAAATTCATTGGGGGATTATGACCGACTCTAGAACAGATGTGGACAAGTTACCTCTATCCAACTTGAAAAAAGCATGAATACTGTTAACACCTTATCAACCCGTTGTCACTTTTTCTTTCGTATTAAAAATTATATTACTTATTATTAGTAAGTAGTATGAATGTAGTTTGTTTACCTTGCTGTTACTCCTCAGCCACAAATACGGAATATATCTCCCTTAATGTATGAACACTGTTTAATTTGTATTAATTATTTTCTTATGGCTAAACTGTACCCACTACACGCGCTTGTTTTGTCTACCACTATCTGTCGTGACCAGTAGGGTGCAGAAGGTTGGGTGTGAGAACATTGGCTAGTAGTTGCGCTATGTCGTGAATTGGCAGAAGTTAGCATTCATGGGCTGGTCATTGGATCAGGTCCCAGTGGATTAATGGTCTATGAGCTAGCCTTGTAACACAAAAGGCCCTGGGTTCGAACTCCACTGGGGTGGGTGCGTACTGATGGGGAGTTCCAAACTAGGACGAGACAGCTGTCCAGTATTCCCTGCAGGTTTTCCAATGGTTCTCTAACTAATGTCAGCTCATGATGAAATCCTGTAACCAATTTTTATTCTAATGGCCTCATTTTTTATTCGAACCTTCGCGGACAGTTTAATCGAATCGTAGATCGCCTTTAACACGTCTCTTATCAAGCTTAGTAACAATTCATTTGATGGTATTCAGCCATAGACACTTCAGCATTTGAGGTTTGTATATGCTGTTCGTTATATTATATGTAATATAATACCGTACTCTAGGCATTTTTCGTGCTTAGGATTTGACGTGTAATTATAGATAATCGATTAGAATTATCCCTCCAAATTTCTTAGAAGAAATCTACAAATGTTTTTATACTTGCTTTTTTAGAGGCTGACGGTATTGACGTTCGCGGTTTGTACGGAATATACTAACGCAAGATCTTATACCAACAACTTCTATAGTATTCGTTTCTCGTGGACCAAAGGCAAAGCAAAACAACAGGATTGGTTGTCCAAATTACGAAATATATTTCGGGACCAAAACGGATTGTTAGACGAACGTGACACGACGAAGTACCAAATGGCGAGGATAGTTGGCCGGAAGCCTTCAGCTAAACAAGTCGACTTAAACACTTAGGGTCAACGTCCAATGTTCAGTGATGGTCAATAATTTGGGGGAATTATTTACCGCTACACTTTTAACACTTTATGCGAGGGTTGAATGATGTTTTAGAACGGAGTGAATCGACAAGGTATGTTAATCATCTAACTAACATGGGAGACCGGATCAGTTATAATGAGCACGAAATAGTGATAAAAGGATAAGAAAAACTCAGTATAAAAATGAAAGCAAGACTAACATCATCTATAAGACAATAGATTAACCAAAAAAAAGGCAAACAGACGTCTTCTTTATCTTGGCATTTATAAACAAAGACAAAAGTAGCAGTCATTTTTGTGCATCAGTGAATTCAATTTTATAAAATACACGTTAAAACTTGTTATTCAAACTAAAAGCTCGTTTAATCGTTTAGGTGGGATTAGCAGTAGTCATCACACTACTGTCACTATTAATAGTAATGGTGCTAAAATGTACAAAAGAATCCAGAAAACTGAATTTGACACTTGTCTATCTATGCCTTGCATTCATTCAAAAAAGAATATATAGATGAGTAAATTAGAAAGGTGAAAGTTTCTTCTCTCCTTTTCTCTTTTGTCTATATCTGTCATTTTCGATCGTCATCTTTGAAATCGCCTGCGTATCCCATCTTGTGTGTGTGTGTGTGTGTGTGTGTAGCTATGAAAATAATAAAAGAGTAGTTAAGATAATGAAACAATACCCGAAGAATATAGTGGATTGAAGAATTTGCCTTCTTTTCATTGTTCTCCGGTTAGGATTCATTCCCTTACCGATACGCAAACACACAAACATACAACCACACAAATACAAACATATGTACATTCTAGAGGGTATTTAGGAGACATCTCCTTTAATAGATGAGTGAGTGAGAGATTTGGCAAATGAAGGAGAGACTGGGAAGTAATTATCGGTCCATTATATGAATGAATCTAACTAGAAAGTAGATAAAGTTTCTTGAGAAAAAATGGAACACAATGTAAGAAGAAAAAAAAATACATGTATTATGGTATACTACCGTAAAAGAGTACTTGATTTGATCTTAAAATGAACATATGGTGTTTCTGTTGCTAAACTGATATTAGATTAATTCAGGGAAACTGACTTGTGAGCGGTAAACAAAATTGGACATAATAAAAAAAAATGAAATAAATTGTGATGCTTTTTATTTACCGAATTCTGGATGGTGCGTATACATTACTTCGAGGTGATTAATTCAGTAGTTATTGATGTCTACTTTCTAAACGTATTGTCAAACATATGCACGCACAAACACCAACATGGTGTTGTTACAGAGGAAGAAAGTTTCCTCACAACCATTTCTTAGGAAATGTAATCTTTTCTGATCACGAAGGTGTAGGTGAAGTTTTTCAATGGTTAGTCACGTATATTTTTAAGAACTGAACTTTGTATAAAAATGAGATGGACTCATTCACTAGATTTACAGTCAGCATAATCGTTTAAACACTTTTCTTCACCTCTATTTCCATCATATCGTATCAGTTTTCTACCTCACAATTCTATTTTTCAACTCGGAGTTCTCAGTATTGGATTATACTCAACTCTTTTAAATTATATTACTCAATCTCGCACTTGTGTAATAAATTCTGTAACACACCAAGAATGTTTATATTAATTAGTTGAAATCATTAAGCTCCTAATTGTTATAGACTTGTCGTCAATTGATATGATCGCATCGACAGCTGATATACCCTAGTGAACTTATGCGTGGGTATAATAACTTCCACAAACTGGTCGAAGAAGCAGCAAAGACAGGACTCCAGGTGAACGTAGACAAGACGGAGGTTATGAAAATAGCCAGCCAGCCAACAACAACAACATCCAGCATCAATCACCATCAACGGGAGGGATTTGAAAGAGGTTAATTCATTCACTTATCTAGGGAGTGAGAATTGTCTCAACTACAGGAAGTCGGAACGGACGAGGGTGTCAAATCGAGCGAGAATCGGGAAGGCGAGAAACGGACTCATTCATCAACCTGAAACCAGTCTGGAAATCTTCGTCACTCAGCCAGTATCAACAACAAAATTCGGTCGAATTTTCAATACATACAAGGTCAAGTCAGTCAGTTCTTGTATACGGATCAGAAACTTGGTGGGTGGGTCACAAAGAATATTTCCAACAGGTTGCAGATCGTGTGAAGAAGAGTTGAAACAGTATGGACTAAAATGGATGCAGGTGAAAAGTACAGCGGAAGACAGAAGCAAGTGAAGATGTGTAGTTGAAACCCTATGTTCCACTAGGAACCCAAGGGAACAATAGTAATAATAATAACAATAATGAACAGGCTAAATAAGCCTGTTAGTTCGAGTTACCTTCCACTTCACAGAGTCGCATAAATATCAAAGGACAAAGACTGGCTTGTGACTGTTAGGATACGATTTTTATTATATATATAATATATATTTTTTTTACCACATTAAAGTCTTCCCAGGACAGTGGAAATAGATTTTTCCAATTGATAGCCGATTCGGCTAAAGTAGGAGAAAAGTAAATATCCTGATTGGTTGGCAATTTTACTTAGACCAAAGTGAGAAAAAGATGATGGGATGGAATCACACGATGAATCATAAGATGATTTTTTTTGATTTTTTTTTTGATTTACAGCTTGATTCCACACTGTATTTTTGGTACAAGTATGGAATTTTCAGCATGGATATCGGTAGCCCAAATTTTGCAGGCCAACCATAGATATCAGGTGTGCGTCGGCGTGGGCTCGAACCCCGGACCATGTGCATGGTCGGCGAGAGTCCTAACCACTGTGCCACCGACGCACCTATTTTAAGCTAATTCCTATTACTGTCAGACTGAATAGACTACGTAATCACAAGTTATCCGACATTAATAAAAAAAGATCTTATAGGCATTTTATAACACAACTATTGTCTTAGATTCACTCATTTATATTTTTCAAATCAAAGTAATTGGTCAGGGGGTATCCAGCTTAGTTGTCTAATGACATGTTGAATTGTAGAAGGGAAATTAACTTCCTACAACGTTACAGATACCTTCAGCTGATAAGTGCCAGCAAGCATGAAACTTACTTTCACAACTTTTCACTGAAATGTTGCTTCAAAAACTTTCAAATCAATTCTTTCCAATCTTGTTTTTTTATGCCACAAATATCTTAGTTAAGTAATGTAAGCGTCATAATTCCAGCTGCGTACAGCTGTGTACAATATTTCCAACAGTTATGGCTTCACATTTAAACAAATCATCTTTCTTACTGACTACTATCTAACTGATTTGAGTAATACGTGAAGCATAATATTCAAAATGTATTAGCTGCTAACGTTATCCTGAAGGTAGCTAAGCTATTCCATTCCATTACATTCATTATCGTATTGATTTATAGGGCCTAGAAGCATGCTGGATATGATGTTAATTACCATTTTTGTTACTTAAAGGTAGTGTGTTGGATACGGCTAAAAATAAATCGAAGTATCCATCGAGTCATGAAGCAAATAAAAGACAAATTCAGCGAAGAAAATTTTCTTTATCAACGAAATCATCTTCAGAGGCTGTACAGTCGTATTTATACTTACCAAAAAATATATAGTGGTCGATTACTGAGTAATAGGGGGTGATATAATTGATATAATTACGCAAAAGTGGCTTTGGAAGTGAAAAGTATAATCTTTCAAAAGAATGGTTACTGAACAAAGAATACTCTTTTCGATGACCTGCTCTTCATCAGCTTCTACAGTTATATGCATCCATAATAGTGAGTGATTTAGTGTTGTTTAAATAACACCAAATCACCAATAATAATAATAATATCAATGGATTGCAGTTCGATAGCAACAACACAACACTGTACTACACTACACTGCATATCAGAGAAATTAGGGAAGATTATAATACAAACTCATGAATTTACAGTCTCCACTGTAGGCACTCGAGGGCAGTAGTAGTAGTAGTAGTAGTAGCTAGACCTGCTTCTTCTACACACAAAGCACTGGTTGTTTAGGGCGAATAGTAATAGCCTCTGCTGTTTGCAGTATGAGGTACCTGGATGTTTTTGGCAATTTATTTGGTGCCTAGTAGACGACAGAGATGGATGCGTACATGTTGGCCTTGTGGCCGGCCGATTTGGACGAGAAGGTCTAATATCGAACTGTTGATGGTTTTCAATACACCTTCATTTAACCATATTGGTAGATGTTCCCCAGCGGACACAGAAAATTAAGTTCCTAGAACAACGGCCGATATAACTAGCTCCATCACAAGCTTAGTTAAATTGGTAGATACAATTAGAAGTGGCTAGTCTAGACATCTCATCTTTCATTTGAGGAATCACAACCGGTTGTGTAGAAAATATGGCTTGTAGTTTGCCAGAATTAAAAGCTCTTTGAACTCATTTTCTTAAATGCTTCGTAATTATTTCACTAGGTGCGTCAACCTTGAATTGCAGTCGTATATATAAAGGCTTCTTATTTACTGGTGGAGAATAATCCTTTTCTGCTTTCTTGGCCATGTGTTTTTTGATGAACTTTTCTGGATAGCTACTGTCAATCAGGGTACAATATACAATCGTTAATTCATCTTCAATTACTTCATCTGAGCATATAAATGTTCCCAGTGGCTGAGGTTCTCAACTAAATTTCTTTTGTACTGGAGAGGAATGAAGCTGTACAATCATTGGAAATGTTGCTTTTAATCGTTACAACAATAGGAAGGGGTACAGCGTATTCGAACGATATCACAGAAACTGTACTTAGATAATTAATTTTGAGTCAGAATGAACAAAAAGTAGAAAACTTAATTGAATTTGATATTTTCCCGTCGATTGATTGGACCAAAGTGCTTTATCTCAGGTTGACATGTCTGTCGGCTTCTTATGCAGACGCTTCGACGATGTCTGGGGATTTAATTAGAATTTAATTGGTGGGTGGTGACTAGCAATGGAATCCAGAACGCGTATTTCGTCCTATTTGGGACTCGTCACTGGATGTACCTGCATTCCTCAGTGAGTGGTGATGTCCCCACCGAGGCTCGAACCCAGTGACTATAGTTTCAAACGCCAAAGCGTTATCCACTAGACCACGGGCCAGGAGAAATGCAGGCACATCCAGATGACGAGTCAAAAATAGGACGAAGTGCGAGTTATCCTAGATTCCACTGCTAGTCATCAAACACCAATTAAGTAGAAAACTTAGGTGAGATTTTCAAAAAATACAGAGATGAGACTGAAGAGTTGATACTCAAAATATCAACAGAATAACAGGTGATTCTGAAGACCGGAAATCATTAAACGAAAATAAGTGAAGGTAGAAAGGAGACAAGTTGCAAGACTTTTAAAAAATATGCCAGGATAACTCTGTCCATAACATATTTCACAATATCTTCACAATGTATTGAACGTGACTATTGATAGAATCGAGGACACACTTTTGAAAAGATAGATAATCAGTTTGAATCTCGGTGAGAACACTATTTCAGTGGAGTGCAGGTATATACAGCTGCTGACTGTCAAATAAGATGAAACGTGCATGTTGGATTTCAATTCAAGCTACAAGTAAACAAGTGACTTCAAGTTAAAACTCATGGTAATATCGATGCATTTCTTTAGGGAATCCGTATCCCAAATTTAAAAGTATCAGCAGAGTCAGACCATAAGTATAGACATGCAGAACTAGACTGGTCAGCGTTTCCCTGCCTTTCATACTTAAAAATGAAGAAAATCAATATCATGCGTTTCTTAGATATTTGACTCTTTTGGTTAATTTAAAAAAGCTAACAAAATCGGATTCACATTATGTGGTTGTTACTCACTAGTAAGTCTCAGGGTATTTGAATAAGAATTACTTTCTCATCCTACTTTGAAGTGGGAATATTGACTTAGTTGTGTTCTCTGAGCTGCTTGATTGAATTGCGAAGCTTTCGTCCTCCTTCTACACAACATCTTCACCACAGGATTTAGTATGAGATGAACTCATCTGAATTCTCCATGAATGATATAACTGTATCTCCTAGCAACCACAGCTGATTTATGTTCTTCAATTTGGACGTGAAGGGCATGTCCACTTTGACCGATGTAATGTTTATTGCGGTTCATGCACGCAGTTTATTTTGTAAATGGTATTAATTTTATCGAACGAGAACCGGTGCTTTCAACGTGGTATGGTCGCCGACATCATGTGGAGTTTTGGTACTGCACTGGGTGAACTGCCTCCATACTTCATGGCTCGAGGTGCTAGACTTTCCGGTGAATATGATGATGAGTTTTCTAAGTTGGAAGAAGTCATCTCATCTAATCAAAATACTCAAAGTACAACAGACTAACCGATTACTTTTCAAAGGAGAGCTGAACTATTCCTACATCATTTAATACTTAGAGCTGGTTTTATCGGGATTTTACTTTGTGCCTCGGCAAGTTATTTTGCTTAGCTGTTTTACAGTGTTCATTTTCAAAATTTTCTTATGATTTCAGTAGCTCTCCGTGTAGGTTAGTTTACTTTGCAGCTTAGCGTGTCCCTTGTGGTTACCGCGTGACAGCAAGAAAGCCAGTGACATTTATTCGTATAGGTATCAACGCTGTCTACTATTGTTTCGTTTGGTGTACCACATTCGAAATTGAATCTACAACTGCGGAAGTAAACTTATTACTACGTGACTATAAACTACAGTTTTAACTGAAAGTAGTGTTCAAACATGTTACTGCTTTTCAATAAAAACCTCTGGGGGATGGTAACAGTATAAAATGATTATTAAATATGCTATTCTGAACTGAACTGGACTCTCGCCGACCATGCACATGGTCCGGCGTTCGATCCCCGGCCACTGATGCACTCCTTTACCTCGCTGAGCCAGAAATAATGCTGGTTAAGAGGAAAGGTTGGGCATGAGGCTAGCAACCCCATCCTGTAAAAATAATCACTGCTACAGAAACTTCAAGCCACTAGTCCGAAGCCCTATGTTCCACTGGGAACGTGAAGGAAAAATTAAATTATTAACTTTATCTTCTTTTCTTGTTGGATCTTTCAGTTTGCACATTACCGGTTGAAGTGATTTTGCTGGCTTGTATGGTATATCTATTTCAAACAGTCTTAACATTCTAGCCGTAATTTCAAGAATATATCTTATGTACGGTAGAGTGAATTTTCTTGAGGTCTCTGATGATGTTTTCTTGTTAGTGTTATGATTCCAGTTAAAACACATTTTGGTGAAATTGTGAAGGTATTCAATCTTCTTGAAGACGGTTGTATAATAATGTATGTCGACAGTTGACGAGAAACCCTATTTAAACGTTAGATAACAAAATCAAAATGACCTTAAATAAACTAAAGAAATCAGGATAAATTACAAAACAAGATCAATGGCCGATGTTATCCGCGAGTATCTATTCTCGTGCCTCTCAGATTGCGCTCCACTGGCTAAATGGTGGACGAGTAGCCTTATAACCCGAAGGTCCTGTCTTTGATCCCTCGTAGGATCATGAGTGTGAACTGATGAAGAGCTGAACAAATGACGAAACAGTTGTCCAGTACTTACTGGTTCTCGATGGCTCTATAACTGTAATGTCAGTTTGTGATCAGCTACTGTTGTTTCGTTTGACTGCAGCATTTTTATTTTCTGAGGATAACTTCTCAAAAGTAAATACGGTTTCTGACCCAATAATAATCTAAAAATTGGAAATTATCATTGGGACTTTGCGGTAATTAGTCCATTCATGTAAATTTTTAAAAATGTGTGTAATGCGGTCGTCATATTAAAAACGGTATTAAACAGCAGTATTTATTCAGTAGTGAACCTTTAATTAAGTGAAAACTGACCGTGTCCTATTATCTAGAATTAGAATAAGTGAACTAAAGCGTCAGTAAAGTTTGATAAGTATTCTTAGTTTATCTATAATTTATTCAATGTCTGTATATTTAATTATCTTTCAGTCAACTGAGAATGTATGATATAGGTATTTTGATAGTTCATTTGAACTACTCATAAGTAGGCTGTGTGAAATTGTGAATATTTCAGGTTTCCTTAACGAACGAGTCACAATCAATAGTGGTGGGATTACTGATACTAAAACATTGAATAGTTGAATTAAGCCTCAGAAACTTAGAAGTAAACATAGAAAATAATTTTCCTACTGCAAAATTACTCAAGTATATCAATATGTATACCACAAAGCGTAGATATGTAGATACTTATTCAGCCAGGTGAGGGCGAGTTGTCATCTGAAGTGGTGACAATTAGTGGTGTTCGTTAAGGATGCCCATTATCCCCATTTCTATCCAACTTTATCATAGATGTACTGATGGACTTAACCCTAACTCACTTCAGCGACTCAGGGATTGACTTGCTACCAGGGAATATGCAGACCATATAGTCCTTCTAGGCGAGGACGCTGAAAAAATGCAGGGTCTTCTGAGCTGCAATCTACGAATGTTTGGCATGCGATTCGTTCCCGTCAAATGTAAGATGATGTTACAGGACTGGACTACACCAACTCCTAGATTAGAAATAGGAAGTGAAGTGGTAGAGCACTTTGACCGCTTCACTTATTTGGGAAGTACCATCAGCCAATGCCGACGGGTTGATCTCTGACGAAATCTCAGCACGGATACAGAGTGCTAGTTTCGCATATGCCAGTTTACGCCGTCTCTGGCGTAGACGTGATATCCGACTATCGACCAAAGGGTGGGTGTACTGCTCATCAGTCTGCTCCGTCCTCCTTTATGGCTGTGAGACCTGGCCATTGAGAGTGGAAGGCATGAAAAGGTTAGCTGTCTTTGATCGTAGGTGCCTGCGCTCTATCTCCCGTGTGAACTCCTATAATAAGGTGAGCAATATTGAGGTTAGGCATCTGTCAAGTGCTAGGTAAGGAGGGGAAATCAATCGACCAGTCTGTGAAATCCCATCGACTGAGATGGTCAGGACATGTGTTACGTATGCCTAGTCATCGCCTTCCTCGATGGGCAATGTTAGCTGATATATGGTCAGGCTGGAAAAGAGCTAGCGGTGGTCAAACCAAAACATGGCCTCATCAGTCAATGAAATCCACAACAGTTAGTCTAAGCCACGTAGGAAGGTGTAGACTTCCCGGTTGGGGTCCTCGGGACGGTAAAAACCAATGGTTGGAAACAATTGGTGATATGGCTCAAAATCGTTCTCAGTGGCGCAGAAGCATCGACCCCATGTGGATTATGATTTCCAATGAAACTATATTGTTCTTCGTTATTACTATTCCTTTGTCTCACACCTCTGTTTACAGTCTCTGTTATGCACTTCTTCAAATTTCTTCTCTTTCTGTGTGTAAACATGTAGTATGGTGAGTTGAAATGTCACACATATGTGCAATGTTCTATGTCGAAAACAGATACGTGGATATCCATTTGCAAGACGCCTGAAAATTTAGCGTACTTCAATTAGTTTGATAAAAAACTGGAAAAACCATACAGACCCTCTCAATTGTGCGAAGGTAAACAAGCAAAGTTGAAAATGAAAAAAAGAAAAATATTAATCAAGCAAAGCAATAAAAAATAAGCAAAACATTAAAGATTATCAATATAGACACTAGAAAATCAAGAACAAATAGATGAATGCTGACAGAAAAATAGACAAAAGAAAATAAAAAGCAATATAAATATACGACTTCAATAATATTCAGAGAGACAAGCAGGCATGTAAAATACACTTCCTATTTCAATCCACATAACATCCCGTCACCACCACCAATCACCCTTGGCGACGGTGATTCTCTGCACAGTGCACATCTCTCATCCACACGTGTCGTCAGTGCACCAACTATCAATCAGTGCTGCGTCTTTCATCTCTGCACTCGATGCAGGCAGAGATGTGACAGCCGTAGCCTCACTCCACCGACCACTTCACCACTCCAATCACTCCCTCACAGACACCACAGTGCCATGGCCACCTGTCTGTGACAAGCCATCGAGTCAGTGTGACGACACACTGGAAGACACAATTCAATCTCCACCAATATATGTATGTGTGTATAGATAGAGATATCGATATATATGTATATGTATATATATATATATATATCTGTGTGTGTGTGTGTGTATCTATATCTGTATATATAAAGTAAACGGCTTACTCTGTGCACCCTACGAACCCACGACAGCCACCATACTCACGCTCGAAAACTCAAACCACAAGACACAGACTGACTCAGACTCACAGACACACGTGGACACGAATGAAGAGTGGAGAGTGACGTCTAACAAGAGGGAATATATACAAATAGATTCATATATATATATATATATATATATATATATATATATATATATATACAGATATAGATACACACACAGATATATATATATATACATATATATCGATATCTATATCTATACACACATACATATATTGGTGGAGATTGAATTGTGTCTTCCAGTGTGTCGTCGATATCCTCTTGGGCAACTGGTATTTGGTGATAGGCCCTGACCAAGTCTACTTTAGAAAAAATGGTTTTTCCGTGTAATGTCAGGGAGAAATCATGAAGATGAGGAATAGGATAACGGTCGGGAACTGTGGCATTGTTTAAATGTCGGTAATCCCCACATGGCCTCCAATCATGATCAGCTTTAGGCACCATGTGTAAGGGCGAAGACCAAGGACTATTGGAGGGTCTGATGATGCCGAGCTGCATCATGTGTTCAAATTCTGCCTTGGCTGCTGCCAATTTGTCCGGGGGTAATCTACGGGACGAGCACGAACTGGTTGACCCGTAGTAACTATCTTGTGAGTAACTGTGTGAGGGACGTCCTCGATGTTGTACGACGGCTTAAGAATTTTAGGGAAACGGTGAAGTAGGGAGGAAAAAGGGCAATCTGCTGGTCTTTCAATACTGATATTATAGACAGAATAGCTGGAGATAATTCCATGGATCTTTAGATGGGTGTTGTTATCAATCAGTTTTTTATTGTTGACGTCAACTAACAGGTTGAAATTACTCAAGAAATCTGCTCCGAGGATGGCGTGACTGACGTCGGCTACTATGAAAATCCATGTGAAACGCCGACGTAAACCTAGATCCAGTATGAGGGATTGCTCTCCATACGTCTGTATGCTTGTGTGGTTAGCTGCCCGGAGAGACAGTTTTCCGGGTGTCCGTGTAGATCGCCTGGATAGTGAAGGAGGGATTACGCTAACTTCTGCTCCCGTGTCTACCAGGAATAAAGTGTCTGAAGTTTTATCCTTCACATAGAAGAGGCGACTTGTTTGCTTGCCAGTAACAGCTGTCGCCATCACTGTCTGGCTGAGGCGTTTCCCTGAGCCTGGTTGGCTTCGCTAAAGCTGCACGGTTTTACACATTTCAGGGCATGACGTCCAAACTTCCAGTGATACCAGCATATATTGCTATCCCGAGAAGACGTGTAAGAACGCTGTCGTGAGAAGGATCGTCGTCGTGATGGTGACCTTCTTTGTGAACTCCGTCTCCGGACTTGTCGATCAGACTTATTAGTTTCCAACTTGTCAATCCTTGCCGCTAAGTCTGCAATGGCGGCGAGTATCGGTGTGTCTGCCGTGGGTGTGGAATGACACGGTGTGGCACTATCAGATGCTACGTGACTTATGGTGTTATCGGATAAAACATCCAAAATACTATCTGCCATGTCACTTAGTTGGTCTAAGTCATACGACTTTCCTGAGATGATTAAAATTTGCTGGACATTTCTAGGTAAACGTTGCAACCACATCTGTTTCAGCACTACCTCGTCTACTTTATGATTTCCGATTAACTGGCGCATGTGCCTGAGCAGCTGGGATGGTTTACGTGGGCCTAGTTCACAGCCTGTGAGCAATTGTTGGATTCTTTTCTCATCCGACAAACTGGTACGTTGTATGAGGAGGGCTTTAAGTTTATCAAATTGATGTTCCGTCGGAGGATCTTCGATGAAATCGCTGATTTCTGTCAATACTGACGGAGGGAGTTCTGCCAGCACCATACCATATTTGGCTATTTGGGACTTAATGCCCCGTGCTTCTAGCAACGGTTCAATTACCG